>JAAOAL010000210.1:0-18512 GCA_013186775.1 Fusarium dlaminii | reverse complement strand
AAAAAAAAGAAATATTATTTATAAAGTAATTATATTAATATTATATTTAATTTACCTAGTTAACTCTATCTTAATATCCTTAATATTATAGCTTTAATATACCCCTAATCCAAATCCAGCCTAGTTAAATAGAATACTAACAGCTATTAAAAGCTGTGTATGAGCATCTATCTCAATTTTAGCGTTAATTGGAAACGAAAGCCATGCCCAAAGCTGCGATTAAGGCGTGTATCAAATCACGGATAATTACTGGTGCACATCAGAAGCTCATAATATAGAGGAACTAGCATGGTCAAAGCGTAATATACAGTTGAATAGAAGTAATCGAAAGACTATCTTTGAGTTGCACCGCTGAGGGCCATGGCGATGGTGGCATGAGTAACCAGATTGATGCCCCCAGGAGACAAAGCAAGCCCCAAACTGAGCACGAGGAAAGTGAAATCATGGCTGTGATCCGGATACGTTTTCCTCCATCACTACCGCCTTGAAAGCGTCCCTGGCGTCATCGCCATTTTCTATACTGCTCGACGGCTTCCTCCTCTTCTCAGGGGGTGGCAGACCCAGTGGCCCTTCGCGCTTGCCGGAGAGAGACATCGGTTGTGAGATCTTTTCGAAGTTAAAGTCCGAGGGCTGGGTGATACCAATCACCGGAGGCGGAGGCAATGAGTTGTTGAGAGTAGTAAATATAGGGACAGAAGGAACGCTGGCAGTAGAGGGTATACTAGCAGACAGAGTGCTGGCAATAGAGGGAATACTGGCGGGTGGAGCGCTACTAGAAGGAGTGCTTGAAGTAGGGATGGGCGGAAGAGGAGCGGGCGCAGACGTAGCGGGTACGGACGTAGCCCGTGCAGATGGTGTAGGTACTGGACTAATAGCAGTATCGGGAGGCGTGTTAGAAGGAGGAGCCAGAGAAGGAGGAATATCAGAAGCGCCGCTGATAGGAACAGGAGTATTGTTGGTTGATGCAGCTGCCTGCGCCTGCGCCTGCGCCCTCTTCCATGCCTTGAACTCCTTCCAGTCATTGGCCTTTTTCTTTCCGTTTGCACCACCGGGCTTATCACCGACCTGTGGTTAAGAGGAACCGGATCCTAAAGAGGGTGTACTGCTGAGTGCGTTTGATGTCTGGGTCTTCTTCTCATTGGCAGCGCTATTATTCTTATTGTTGGTCTTGTTGTTGTTGTTCTTATTGTTGTTCTGATTGTTGTTCTGATTATTGTTCTGATTGTTGTTCTGATTGTTGTTTTTGTTGTTATTCTTATTGTTGGTGCTCTTGCTCTTATTGTTATTGTTGTTGTTGTTCTTGTTTTTGTTTTTGTTGCTTCCCTCTTTGCCAACCTTTGGGTCGCCCTCTGTCTGGGTATTGCTGCTGACTTCCGGTGACTCGGCTTGGGGAGTCTGGCCTCCAACGGGCTCATTATCCGCTGTGCTAGCTGTGTCGATATCCATGCTTGCAGCGGAGCTATCACCATCACTGCCGGAAGACTCACTCTCACTCGACGTTGACGATGAAGTGTTGTCTGTGTCGATTTCCATGGCCGCAAGAGAGCTGTCAACGTCACGGACCGAAGAGCTACTCACATCGGCTGTTGATGATGGAGTGCTGGAGCTTGCAACCCCTGTCCCCTCATTGGGTTGGGGAGAGACAGTATCCGTTCCGGTCATATCTGCGTCTGGAGACGAAAAAGGTTCCTCGGAAGGGGTAGGAGATGATCCGTTCCCGGGAGTCTTTAAAAATTGGCCGAGCGTCCGCTGCCCAGGCTCCTTAACAGGCAGCGTTTTCGGCCTGCCGACCGGTCGTTTCTCGGCCGCCTTAGAAGAAGATGCACCGCCCTGTTCACCAGACGTAGTAGGTGAGCCTTCAACAAGACTCGCTTTCGCAGCCTTAGTTTTGGTAACCGTTGGAAGAGTAGGCTTTCCGGTCTTGGGCAAGTTCTTAGCCCAGTGAGGCGAGAGCCGTCGATACCAAGCCGAGCTTCGGTGCTCCTCCATCGATAGCATGTTTTTGCACTCCGGAGACCAGGTGGTATGAGGGCCTTTGCAGTTGCAGCAGCGAGCAGGCGCCTTACAGCCCCTTGTATCATGGGTACCAGAACATCGCCCGCACAGCATGACGCTGGCGGTGCAGTCCTCCTTGAAATGGCTTGCCTTCCAGCATTTGTAGCAAAACAGCGGCGTACCTTGAACGCAAAAGGGTCTAGTTCGGACAGTCAGCTCTTGTAATGACCAAATCCAAAGGGGTAACCTTACTTAACCTCGTAGTAATGGCCAAATATGGTCACACCTGTCAAGCAAAGTCGACTGACAACATCGAAGGACTGGGTTTTGAGGAGCATGCGATCGTAGGTTACCTTCGCTTTGACGTCCTTTACACCCAGGGCCTTCAGGAGAGCTTCTTCCAATTCTTTATGCCCCCTGTCATCTTTGGCCAAATGCGGTACCAGATGCTCGACGTGCTGGGTATAGACCGGGGAAAGGCAAAAGACACCGTGCTCAAGACCAAATAGGTCACTCATCTCCGCAATGTGCTGTCGTATGTACTGCTCTGACTCCCTAGTCAGGAAATTGATGATGACTTGGGATTGCTGATCTGCTGTCTTGGGAGGCTTCAGCTTGACACTTTCAATTTTCCAGCCCGAACCATTTTCGCGAAGCTTCTGCGCTATCTCAGTTGGGTTCATCCCGTTCAGCTTTTGGAAATCAAGGGGATCCATCACGAGCGTGATAAAGCCCGTTTCGTCATCAATTGCACCATCAAGGTTGGCGAACATCCTATCCTCCAGGCGATGCAAATTGCCTTCCAAGTTGAGAAGACGCTCTTCAATCTTGCCGAGGTAGCACTTAATGGAGTCATCAGACTCGTCGGTGGTACCTTGGATAGAGTGTTTGAGAAGTTTGATGTCCTCTTCGATGTTGAGGAGGCGCCCGTCGAACACGTCGAGAGCCTTAATGTTCCCGTGATCAAGCATGCCGGTCTCGTTGAAGCGTGCATTGATATCATTGAAATGGCTCAAGCGCTCATTGATGCTTTCCAGAGCTGACATCGTTTTACCCGCGCTGATTTTGCCGACCTCGATTTTGAGCTCAGAAATGCGATCATTCATGCTGCGGAACTGTTGACACATGAATTCCATCATTCTTTGCATCATGGCCTCAACCTTCTTATATTCTGTGGAGTCAGGTTGAAGGTTCGTAGGTGGTGAGATGCAGCTGTCACCCCCATTGAGGGCCGACTGGATGGGTTCTGACGACATGACGAGAGAATGGAGTCAAAAAGAATAATAGATTGTCTAGTGGTGATGAGAAGAATGAAGATAAAAGATGAGGAAAACACTGAGACTGATGAAAATAATATTATATTTAACTACTATATATAATATACCTTTATATTTACGAAGTAAGAGGAGGTTGCCACAAAGCAGAAGCCAAGAAGAATACAAAGGCGGCTAGAGACAAGGGACCTGTGAACGCGGGAATTTACAGCCCCTAAGCCCAGAGTTATCAGACCTGTTCTCAACAATTTCGGTGCCGAGCCTAGCAACACGGTCGTCAGCCAGATATGATATGTCACGCGGGCTGAATACAACGGGCGTCTAAAAGCAATGGATCTCGTACCTGGTTTGACTTCTTAGTGACAGGCATGCATAAAAGGAGATTTATATACAAGGAAATATCTCCTTAACTACGGAATACCACAACGGCATACAGCGGGCGGGTTTGGTCGCTAGAAATCGCCACAACTGGTACCGTAAGTGAATATGATTATCAGTTATGGGGCATTGACGGCGAAATTGGTGATGAGCCGATAGAGAATGGTTGAGCAGGAATATCTTGAAACATGCCCCAGTAACAATCTAGAAGATGTAATTGGCCATAATACTGGCGGTCAAACATAAAAAGCAATTCAACAATCTTTGAATGGAGTCTTATGAGCTGCCTGAACTAATCTAGGGTATCCGCCCCGCACAATCACTTATCTCCTAGGGACCCCTAACGCTTGTGGGGCCCGCGCTAGAAAAAATACAGGGATTAAAACCAATCGCTTAGCTAGTCTCGAGTAGGGGTTGATCAGTTATCACGTCATCAAGACCCACAAGCGTTAGGGGTCCTTAGGAGATCACTCCAGGCGGATTGCAACGGAAGGAGTCCGGGCGGGGGCCGGGTGGATTCCTACATCAAGCTCTGGCCAATAGGGAGCAACCCGATCTTACTGATCGAACCTCTTTGATTAAGGGGTTTTATCACCAGTCATTAACCTCATTCAGTTAATCTGAAATTAATTCGTAATTGATCATTCCCTAGTAAGTAGTTGACAATGTTGTCTCTTGTGCGCTCAACACGGTCGACAGGAGGAGACAACAACAGACAGGAGGAGATAGCGCCGAGAGGCTCCTGGTAGGTCAACGCTCCGTAATCACGGAACGGGGGATCCGGGCTCGATCATACCAATAATACTCATTGCTAAGAAAAATATCGTAACGTCACTCAGCCAACCGAGGCCTTAGATGATGTTTGCCTTTTTCGTTTCGTGGTGTTGTTGTTGTTCTCTCCTCTACGAGGCAAGTTTAGACAAGGGTCCTTTGTCGAGCGCAGTCACCAGTATGGCGAAAAGGGGCTGACTTTGCTCGGCCATGGCTATAAAAGACCACATCTCCCGCCAAATACTCAGGCTCTTTACTCTCGACATCAATCCAATCACCCTCCATCATCACCTTGATTGCCCAATCATTTCTAGTGTCTTTCCGAGCCATTCACGGAGCATGAAGCAGCAAACCGAAAACATCGACGAGCGCTGGTATGGCATCGGCGATGGGATCCTCAAGGGTATAACCACAATATGGTACACATGCTCTCTCCTGACCCGGCGCTATCCTGGAGCATCATGTATGTAACCCCCAATATGGATGTATGCAAGGACATCACTGACATTGAACATAGACAAGAGGTTCCCATCTCGTAAGGCTGCCGAGGAATGGATGTTGCTTGTTCACGGCATCGAGAACCCGGTCCTTATTGACTTGCCAACGGCAAAGGCCGCAGTTGCTAGAGCCGATGCAGCCGCTGCAAGGGCAGCACTTCCAGCTCTGTCCCCACTTCCTGCCGCAGTCCCCAGTTCATCTCCTCCGTCGTCTACACCTCCGGCCTCTATGGGTCAGCTGCTCCAGCTTCTCCAGCAGAACCTCGCAGATCCTCGTACAACGGAGGCTCTCAAGCACCTCCTTTCCGTCCCTGCGGCATCTTCAATTGCGAGGCCTAATGATGCGCTCGCTGGCGGCTCTGGGGCCCTTCCGGCACCTTCGTCTAGCCCCGATGATCCCGTGTTCAGTCCCCGCGCCCCTCATACTGGGCGTAAGTCTGTAGTAATCGACTGGACTAGCGACGACGATGGAAAGCCATCGTCTTCCCGGCCCAGGCCGACCCCTGTTCCGTCGTCCAGCTCAGCCGCTTCATCTTCGACCAATTCAACTACTACCGAACCTCGTATCCGAACCGTCCGACTCGCCCAATCGCCTGGTCAAGCTCGCTCAGCAAAAAGGGCTCGCCGCAAGTCCGGTGACGACACTCTGGTTCCCCACGCTGCCGACATCAACGACCGCTTCGTGAACATCGAACCAGCTCTCATCCGTCTCAACGAGATCTTTAGGAGAGGCAATGCGGTTATCATTACTGAGGATAAGATTGCCGCTCCGGGAGAGGTTGGAAGCCGCTCAGATACTATGATGAATCTTGACCTCTCAGGTGCATACACCAAACCCACTGCTGAGCAGATAGAGTGGTGGGAGGAGATGAACAAGTCTACGTCCAAGGGTAAAGGCAAGGGTAGGGCCCAGACAGCGGTGAAATATGGACGCGATGAGTTCACGGGCGGCGTCCCACAAGGAGTCCACCTCGGTTGGAATGTAGCTGAAGGTGTCGATGGTGGCAACAACAGCGACAATGGCGGCATTGGTGATGACGGCGATGGCAGCGACTGGGTGTCTGTCTGATGGCTGAGAGCCTATTTGGGGTTGGTAATCTGGTGATTAAAAGATGTATTGCTGGTTTCATGTATGTCGCTGCTCTGTGTGCTATATAATAGTTTCCGTACCAAATTCATAGTTCCTTTCGTGTCTCTAACCTCTGTCTTCGTACATTTTGCCCTGGGCTGCTTGAGCTTTGACTTCGGAGCTTGCGATCGATCATCTAGCCGCCCCTCACATCGACATGCCAGAACTCTCATTCCTTCCATAACAAGCCTGTCGGCTGGCTACACGATTCGGGGCCTCACACAGGTAACAGATTCATCACGATTCGTTCAAGAGTTGAGACACCTCTTGCTCTAGGTGGTTCTGCTTACGATAGCGGTACAGCATGGCCGTATCTCATGTCCAACTTGTGTCATACCATCTTCCCGTTTAAGGGGAGACTTGGAACGAGAGACCTATGCGTATATAGCCTTCTAAAACCTGAAGTTAATTGAGATTTTTCAGTGTGTTGGCTTGATATGTCTCGTTGAGACGTCATAAGCGTGAAATATCAATCAAGGGGAGACTTGCGCTGCTTGCCAGCTTATATAACTCCATGAATCACTAGGTGGTCAGAAGCCAACGAAATCTCCTCGTCCTCATTTGTCTGGTGTCTAGTAATGTATTTTGGCCACCTTGCATTGATACATACGTGCTCAAAAGCTTCTAGTCGTCGCATTGTGAACTAGCTTGCCTTGGGAATGAGGGCATCCGATTCAGTACCACTGATTCAACATAAGTTGGTAGCCTTAGGTGCGGGCTTGATTAGGTTTCATGTTAAGGTCGCAACTGATGCCAGTAAGATCAGATGTCACGGGACCAACGAGCTTATCTCTGTGGCTTTCAGTTCCTATTTCTACCATGACCTAATTTGAACAGTTGCGCTTTATGCGACGACCCTATTGATCGATAAGCTCGTTATTTTTGTCTTTCCAGACCATAATGTCCTCCCTTTCGCTATTTTGCATTGGAAGTGCATACTCGAAACGCTGTGATGCATGTCCCTATAGTAAATGAAGGTTAGTCGTCATAAGTCACTGCGACTGATTGAGTAGCCTTTTCATAGATTGTCATGGTGATTGCTTGATCGTTAAAGCTTATGGCGTCTCAACGAGACATATTGTCATGATGAAGTTGTGATACTATTGCCACGACCGCGATATGGTTGAGAGTTTAAAACAGGCTTGAGGCCCAGTGCGAAAAGGTAAAGAACACCAACGAAAACATGTAGGCAATATACTCATAGCCCTCTGTTACCTAATATTATTGCCACGGCAGTAACTATAAAAAAGCGATATCTCGCCCTTCAATACAATTTAATTAAATATGAACCTATTCTCTCTTCAAACGGATCCTATGGTGAATAGGTGGAGAGTCTGTGGCTCTGGCTTGGTCTGACGTGGTCATGGTCATCATTCTGACGTCGAAATGGCCGCCAAGACATGTCAACGTCACAGTGTTCACATTTCACCTTCAATGATGCGCAGTAGGACCATTTGCTCCGCAGATTGTTACCGAATCGCATGCATGGGAAATGTAATGGAAATAGTGACGATTTGGTGATGTGAAAGCTGATGCGGTGTAATACAAGCCACGACAATTACTGGAGTGAAATGCATGTACCTGGCTAGACCTGCAGCTGAATAGATCTCGATTGCCAATTAACTCTATTTAATTCGTCCGTGTCTTATGTTGTACGGTTCATCATCTATTCCACTTCCTGCATCGCAATGATATACACCTCTTGAGATCGCTTCAACCCTCTCACAAAGTCGTCTTCACACCCATACCTCCTAGGATGCTCTTCTCACTAGCCTCAGCATCACTCCAAGTCTCTCGCATCTCACGCCGCTGCACAATCCAATTATCCTTCAAAGCATATCAATCCACCATGGCATCCTCCAAGTCGCAACAGTTCTTTCATACCTCGGGCGCGACAGACTCAGTCTGGGTTCATCAAGACCCCGTTTCTAACCGCCCATCGTTCTCCAAGCTTAATCAAGACATCGAAACTGACGTCTGCGTCATCGGTGCTGGAATCGGCGGTATTTCTACTGCTTATGAGCTCGTGACTCGCGGGCGCGAAGTCGTACTCCTGGAAGCGCGTCAGGTACTATCTGGAGAGACGGGCCGGACCAGTGGCCATTTAACCAATGATCTTGACGATGGGTATACTGAGATTGCCAAGAAGCACGGCGATGAAGGCGCCAGGATCGCAGCTGAAAGTCACGCCTGGGGAAGAGATCGCGTAGGAGAGATCTCCAAGATGCTTGGTATTGAATGCGAGTATCGCAAGCTTCCGGCTTATGAGGTTTCTCAGTATTCTACAAAGGAAGCGAAGGAGCATGAGGATGAGATGAATGATCTTCGTAAGGAAGAGGCAGCTCAACGAAAATTCGGCATTGATTCTAGATTTGATGCAAGTCTCTGACCCATCTTCATTTCTGATCTGCGACTAACTTGGTATAGGAATCGTTGACAGTTCGTGGTTGGGATGGAGCGATCGACCAGCGCGGCGGCCTCATCGTCAAAGACCAAGCAACATTCCACCCAACAAAGTATCTCAACGGCATCCTCAACTGGCTCAAAACCCAGCCCAACTTCCGCTGCTTCGACGAAACGCGCGTCTCGTCGGTGGAAGAAAAAGGCATTGAGATTCTCGGCATCGGCAACAAATCCGTCAACGTCTCAACAGCAGATGGCCACACCGTCAAGTGCAGCAACGCCGTCGAAGCAACATGCGTTCCCCTCCAGAAGCTCAGCGTCATCGCTCAGATGGAGTATATGCGTTCTTACTGTATCGCTGCGCGTGTTCCCAAGGGTGCTATTGAGGATTGTCTTTTGTATGATCAGGCGGAGGAGTATAAGTATGTTCGACTGACGGCTTGTGATGATAAGCATGATTATCTTGTTGTTGGAGGCTGTGATCACAAGGTTGGGCAGGAAGATACGACTACTGAGTTTGGTGAGCTTGAGAAGTGGACGCGTGAGAGGTTTTCGCAGGTCAAGTCTGTTGACTATCGGTGGAGTGGACAGATCTTTGAACCTGTTGATTTCATGCAGTTTATTGGTAAGAACCAGGGCAACGATCACATTTACATCATTACTGGCGATTCGGGAGATGGTTTGACGAATGGAGTTCTGGCTGGGCGATTGATCGCGGATGAAATCGATGGTATCAAGAACCCATGGGCAGATGTCTATTCCCCCAAGCGCATCGCATCAATGGTCAAGTCCCTCCCTAGCATGATCGCCCACGATGTCCAAATCAACGCGCAGTACAAGCGCTTCCTACAGTCGGACATCACAGACATTGAAGATCTCGGCCGCGGAATGGGCGGAGTATTGAACAAGGTAACAACCCTTTATTATTGTCGTACGTGCACAGGCTAATGTGTTTCAGGCCGGATCAAAACCTATCGCGGTGTACAAAGACGAAGAAGGTAACGTGAAGCAGTACAGCGCTTTGTGTCCCCATATGAAAGGCGTCGTGTGCTGGAACACTACTGAGAAGAGCTTCGACTGTCCTGTTCACGGAAGTCGATTCTCACGAGAGGGTATTTGTGTAATGGGGCCTTCGAAGGCAAACTTGGCTCCTGTTGATGATGCTGGAAAGGCTGACCAGGAGAATGTCGCCGGTAGCTAAATGTAGTCACCAATAAATAATGGTCTTATGTAACTTAGATTCCTAAAGTATCCGCCCGCGTATAAGATGAAACGTGCTCGGGTAATACGTGCGAAACCACTGCGACGTTGTACGCGTACACATCATCAATCCGCCAAAAGGCGACATCCTCAACGCGTCATCTCGCCAATGAAATAGCTGCGTTTACGATTAGCCCAATTATTTGCGTTTCGCAACACCCTTGCCTCACGTCAGACCACAAACACCGAAGAAGCCGAATGTAGATGGTGACAAAAAGGATGAGACACATTTAGCCTGAAAGCTCACGTCACCTTTTCTTACATCCCATGCGGGGTAAAATAGCTGATGACGCCAACATTAGGCCCGTCATAGACGTGCGATTGATATAAAGTCTGAGCATCATTGACCGTTTCTCATCTTGATAAGGACGTTGGAGTGGCTTGATATTGTCATTTCTGTTTCCATCGATTGATCGATTCATTATGAGATCTCTTTTGGCTCTTACTTTGGCTACGGCCACTTCAGCCTTTGTCATCCCCGAGGGCTTGGACGCTTTCAATACCTGGAAGGATGATCTGAAGCAGACGCTCGAAGACATTCCCACTCGCTTTCGCAAGACCCTTGATGAAGCGACCGAGCAGCTCTCCACCGAGTTCACAGCCGCAATCCACAACAGACTCCAAGATGAGGAGGCTTTTCTCCCCGCTGATAACGTAGACGACGACGAGTCTGCGGATATCTTTGGCCGAACGGGCGGTGACTTTACCGATCATACGACTTATGAACTCATCGCCAAGAGCAACTACACCAAGAAGTTCTTCAAGCTTGTTCAAAAGCATGAGAAGTTTGGAAAGTTGCTCAACAGCACTGATGCGAATTACACGCTTTTTGTACCTACTGATGAAGCATTTGAGCATATTCCTCATCATCATAAGGATAAGCCGAGTGATGAGTTCGTCGAGGCTGTTCTTAACTACCATCTTGGTATTGGAGAGTATCCTGCGTCGCGAATTCTCTTCACGCATACTATTCCTACGACTCTGAAGGAGCCTTTGCTTGGCGATAAGCCTCAGCGTCTTCGTACCAGTGTTGGATTCTCTGGGGTGAGGGTTAATCTGTACAGCAAGGTCATCGCAGTCAACTTCGTAAGCATATTCCACTAGATGAATTGATCGTCACTGACTGTTACAGAAAACCAAGAATGGCATCATTCACGCCGTCAACAGAATCCTCGTCCCTCCCCCCTTCATTGGCAAGGAAATCAGCCTCTTCCCCGCCCAATTCTCAACTCTTCTACTCGCATTTGAAAAGACCGACTTCGTCAAGTACATCCACAACATCCCCATGGTCGGCAGCACTGTCTTCGCGCCCCCCAACGACGCATGGCGTCGTCTAGGTCCACGCGCAAATGCCTTCCTCTTCAACACCGAGACAGGCAAGAAGTATCTCAAAGCCCTTCTCAAGTATCAGATCGTTCCCAACATCACTCTCTACAGTGATGAGGTGTACTATGGCGATGAGAAGGCGTCGAAGAAGCTTTATGGTCACGGTGATGATTTCCATATTGAGCTTCCGACTCTTCTTGAGAGGGGCGTTGGTGTTGATATTCATACTTTCAAGAGCTGGACTACTATTGTGCTGAATGGGCATAATGTTATTGGGTTTAATGATGCTGTTGGGAAGAATGGTGTTATTCAGGTTCCCAAGACTATTCCTATTCCGCCTCATAGAAAGGGTGAGCATCCTTCTGAGATGGAAGGTGAGATTAGTGTTGAGGAGCTCAAGGAGAGATTGGAGGAGTATGTCGAGGAGGAGAACGACGATGACTTCGAGAACGGCGAATTGTGAGAAATGTTCGTTCTGTAGGGTATGAAAGGATGAAAGTCCCAAGGTAGAAAGAAGAGTTGGTATTATAGTGTAGGATAGTAGGGAGAGGATAAGTTAGACTACAAAGAAACAATGAATAGTCTCCCATCTGAGCTTTATATATATGCGCCGAGATTATGATATAACTCTTAAGTTAAGAGAAAGGATAAATCCTAGTTTATACTTAATTATAATATCTTTTTTCTTTATTAAATTAGTATATTCCTTAATAATTAGGTAAATAGTATAGAGGTATATTAAAATATTAATTATAAATAGGTATTCTTTTATAATATAATTAATATTAATTTAAGTTCTTTTAAATAAAAAATACTAGTACGATTTGTATTGGAGAATACAACAAAATCTACATCGAGACACTTGTTGAGACGACCCGCTGAGGTCTGACCTACACCACCAGCAACATGCTAGGACCTCTCCCGACTCTTGAGCTTCGTAGAGTAATGGACCTATAGGCCCTGGGCCGACCCCCCTTGTAGCTACAGATGACACATGGCGCTTCTTCGAGGACCATTGGTTCTTCTACCAAGAGAATCCAGAGATCGGAACGCGCGTTGACGACCTGTAGAACCTCGGCGATTTCAGGAAGCCCGAAGTCAAGCTTGACTACACATCGGTGCTCAGGGGAGACCCGGTAGGCATACTTTAGACCTTTTTACGCACTGATACTTATCAAAGCAGCATACCCAGAGCATCCTCGACCAATATCCGAACGAGCTACCTTTCCGAATTCCATGGGGCACGACTCCGAAGGTGTTTTACAACTCGGTCAAGAAGAAAGATTCAAGAGCGGACAATGACTTAACCGTCTGCCTGCTAGGTCTCGACTCCAGATGGCGCTGTAGTGCCGGTTCCTACAAACTTGTGACAGACGGAGAATACCATCTCGATGGTTATTATGCTCTCGAAGACGCCGTTCTCAGAGACTACCAAGTGAAGGAGTTCATAATGAAGGAAGGTGGCGTGTAAGACTGCTCTTCCTATTACGGTGGCCTCTCCTAACGTACAATAGCCTGCTAGCAGTTGCACAACAAGCGATAACAGGCCGTTCATCCTTGGTAGGACGACGGAAGAAAAGAGGAGAAAGGCGCCTGGCGCACCTATAATAGCTAGAAGACCTTACGACAAAAAACGAGCGCCACTGAACACTCGTGCGATGAACAGAGACCAATTGTAGTGGAAGGTGAATTATGCGTAGGGGTTCTCCCCCTCACGGCCATCATTGTGAAATCTGGATCTTGAGCTTGAAGTGGCACGTCCCTCGATACACATTTATGTGGCTAAAGTAGTTTCACCCGTGCTGTCAACAAATATTCCTACCTCGTGTCGTAAACAGTGCCGTAGATGGTTCCTTAGTTGAAAGTATATTCTCCGGGCAATCTCTGCACTTGATGGGATGTATTGTCATTCTGCGATGTCTCGCCCTGAAAACCTTGACCGGCGTTACACCTTGATTTGGGAGTCGCGTAACATCAACTTTAACCATGGAACTGGTGGTTGGGGGTTGGAATCGCTGCCGCTGTAGCTTGGGCCTAAGGCGAGAACTGGGCCCTTCCCGGAATCAAGTGGACTTTGTACTCGATGTCACGTATATCAAGACAAGGGGTAAATGCTCACTGGAACTTGGCGACGGGTGTCTTTTCCAACTGACGTGCGAGATTGGGGGCCTCTTCCTCGAGATAGTCGGCGTATTCATTGATACGTTGCTCCGCCCAAGCGACCCGTGTCTTCCCTTTGAACCTAAAATTTGCTAGCTTAGTCAAGGTTGACTTCACCTTGCCAAAATGTTCACTAATCGATGTTGATTTGAAGAGATGACTGCGATCTAGAGAGATATGGAGGCGCACGAGGATATAATTTAAGCTAAAGTGGTAAAGGTAGATGATAAAATTCCATCTATAGTGCTAAGCTAGACCGCTTGTCTCATCGTTGTCTTCATGCCTTACTCAAGTACTAATTGAGCTTCATCACCAGCTCACGTGATACAAAATTAATATGGGGCAATTCATGCCAGATTCCTATTTGAAGGCGTATCGGTCGCTTCCTGTTGTCCAACTACGGTTGAGGCACGGCTGTCTGAAGATGATCAACGCCCAGACCGTAGCAAAATCACGATTGCTTCTGAAAGACTTTGGCATCGGATTACCGCGTTTGGGGAGCCGATGTTTCTCTATCTCCCAACTCGAATCAATGGCCCATGAGATCCGTGAACCGATTGACGAGGAGCTGCTTCCAGGCGATCGTCTGAGATGTTTCCACCCGACTCACCCTGGTGACGTATTAGGTGGCAGGTTCAAGACGATCGATAAGCTCGGGTTTGGCACTGGTTCTACCGTTTGGCTGGCGGAAGATCTCAAATTGTAAGCTTCCCTCTCTTGAGTCAAGTTTCGTCTCCTGACCTCTCCAGCAAAAAGCGGAAGAAATCCCCAAAGTTCGTCAGCATCAAGATTGCGGCTCTTGACACAGATGCATCCAGGGACATGATGTATTCAAAACTTATCTGTCACGCTAAGCCTTCACATGAAGGTCTCTCATTCATCCGGACACCTATTGATGAGTTTCGGTTGGAAGGGCCAGAAGGTACACACCTCTGCCTCGTTTATGAGCCAATGAGGGAGACTTTATTCCAACTTCAGCACCGATTGCGGCGAAAGAGACTGGCGTTACCCTTGTTTAGGTTTTTCATGTACTGTTTTCTTCAAGGTTTGGATTACTTGCATTCCGAGTGTCATCTCATCCACACAGGTAAGACCTCGAAGAAACTGTTAGGGCCTTGCGGTTAAGTTAATCCTAATCCTCTAGATATCAAGGACGACAATATCATGGTCACTATTGAAAACGACAGTGTCCTAGCTGATTTTATCAGTTACCAAACGAGCAGTCCTCACCCTAGGCATATCCGAAGCGAGGACGGTCGCATAACATACCTGTCGCAGAGAGACTTTGGACCTCTACGGGGCTCCCGGCTGCTACCTGAGCTAGCGGACTATAACCTCAGTTATCCTGGTTTAGAAAAGGGACTCGGCCATCTTTCGGCTATCCAGTCTCACCGCTTCCGAGCTCCAGAGGTACTCCTAGGCTGCCCCTGGTCATATAGTGCTGATATCTGGAATCTGGGACTTCTCGTAAGACTCCTATGTTGCAACTCATGGTTGAAATCTCCTAACTTATAACATCACTAGATGTGGAATCTCTTAGAAGATATCAGCCTGTTCGACCGACCTGCTGGCAAGGACGGCGAATATGATGCACACGTCCACCTTGCACAGATGGTGTCTCCTAGGAGATCCACCAAAGGAACTTATCAAGAGGGAGAGAATTTATCGTGAGCACCAGCTCAAGCAGCCGGTCACGAACTCACACGGCAGGGCCTGCAAGACTATGAACGAGTTTTGGGGGGGTCCCTTCTTTGACAACGATAGTAAGTTATACTACTAAGGGCGAGAATTCAACCAAACCAGACAGAAGAACTCACAAATGGCCTGCTCTTAGATAAGATTCTCCGCTCAGATCTTCTTGGGAAAGGAAAGGCGTTGGGAGATACGGTGACGGAACTCAGTGGCGATGAGAAACAGGCATTTCTCGACTTCGCTTCTGGCATGCTTCAATGGTTGCCCGAAAAGAGGAAGACTGCCAAGGAGCTCTTGCAACACCCATTCTTCGATCCATTGTGCAAAGACCGTGCAGGCTGCGAATAGATCGATCGACAGGTTTTTACAAGGAAAAGTCATTGCCTGTGGAGGAGAGCTTACCGAAATGGAGTTGGGGTTTCAAGCAACACTGAAATGCCCTACGCGAGCATCGGCAGGGTATGATGTCGCGGTCACGGAAGCCGCCTCTATGATAGCCGGCCTATAGATCGTCTCGGTGTCGATGATGTACTGAATGGCGCCATCGGGACAGGTTTCTGGGGTGTTCGCGATGCGAATATACTCGTCTTGCGGGATCAGATTAGCAGCATTAAGAGCTCGTATATAATAATGCAACCTCCAGGACGGACCAATAGTGCAAGAAAACATATTATAATTAGTCTGTAATTAAATATATATAGGCTTGTCTAATGGGCTTTTCCTCGATGTCTGTTGCGTTTCTTGAGTTTTGTGGAATAGTGTACCCGAAGACACCCTTGCGAACGCTCTCGCTCAGGGAATTGTTGGTTGAACTCCGTAGTTATTTCTGACCACCGAAGGCTTTGGTCTTTAATTTAATGAGGAATTGGTGCCCCTTAGCAGTGAAGCCTCTGGAATTACCTCGTTGCTTTGAGTGCTGTCATCTGTGACTGGTGCGTGGGAACTGTTGCCCCTGGACTGTTCACCACCTCTGTCGGGATCCTCATTGCTCTGGCCGCCGCCCCTGGACACTACAGTATCGTGTCCGTTGCTGCCGGAACGACCTGAATGTATACTGTCTATATTAGGGTCCTAATCAAATTGCAGCTAGAACGTCGTCCGCCCGTTTTCCATCATGGCACGCTTCAGCGAAGCGCTGAAGAGCCACTCCTGTCACACTGAGGCAGCGCCACCGAGGCCAATCTGAAGCCCTGACGGCAGTGCAATCAGGTCCAGACTGGCATTGAATGACTTTACTGGGCAACTCTCTCACCTCTCCCGCCACGTAATTACCAGTAGTTGTGCTGATAGGCTGATTGTGACTTTGGAAACGCCTTGTATCGACCATGCGCTGACATCCCTTGTGACGTTTATGAGGACTCTAGGCAAGGCGATGGTGGATGTTCAGCTCGCGGCTCTCTTTGTCTCCCTCGCTCGATTCTGACCCAAAGCCAGAGGCAGCTTCACTGTTGTCATCTCGTAGAACCGACCTGCGCATTCCCCGTGACACTCGCTTCAGCTTGATTCCAGCTGGTTGTGATGAATAAGCATCGACAGCCCCGATAGCCTTGTGCAGTTTTATGAGCTGCTGATACCAAGTCAGTATCTCTCTTATTCATCCCGAGCCTCCAGCCGGAGACGAAAACAAATACTACTGCCCGAGGGAACAGCAAGGTTGGGGTCTGAGTAATTGAAATCGGGGTGTCAGAAATTATTGTCAGCGTTTCGGCTGTCCGCTACCTGGACATAACAAATATTTGGCGAGAGCTATCTATCTAGCTGAGCCTACGTGTAGTGAGGACCATTCTGAAGATGTGTAATAGGGGTTTGAGGATATATATAAGTATGAGTGCTCCCACCTGTTTGAACAATAATAGCAAGAACAATACATCGCTCTTTTCAACAGTCCTGGCGCAATGGTGGTCCAGCCACCGTGATGTTTAACGCATGTTTCAATTTTCCTATGACTAACTCTACTGCTAAGATGGTTACTGCAGACACCGAAAACCACAACAACGCCCATCTAGCGCTTTCACAAACATGATCCAGACCTGACTTGGGTTACTGTTTCCGTCCCTGTGGCGTTTCTCGTTTCCAACTATGTCTTGAGTCAGCTTCGTTGTCGGAAGCACTCGCAAGCGTAACAGGAGACATACGAAAGCAACTCTACATCGAGTTCTTCTCCCAGCTTTACAAATTCGATCCTTCAAGGACAGGCTTACTCTATTGCTCTGGGCGAACCATTGGGCCCGTCTCAATCCACTGCCATCGTGAGTCGCATCGATGACTGTCAATCATGCAACGATCGTCAGGGAGAACAAAGAGACTCTATGTCTACATATCGTTGCGCTAACTCGACTGCTATGTAAGAAGAGACCGGCTCTTTCTGGCCTACGAAAGCACCTCCTCAAGTCATATCCGTCCATGAAAACCCGGCGAGCATTTCACACCAACCCACATCCGTTGAACAATCCCACATCAGACGATGCAGTCTCCCTAGTGGCCGTTCCCGTGGAGGTGGGTGCATGCCATCTCTATCTCCACATCTACCGGCGATAATAGCTTTGTCCACTCGAAAGACGGATATAAGTACTACCGTCACTATTTCACCGAAGCTAGTCAGGAGCCCGTTATACGATCTTTCAATCTGTGCAATACTCACTTATTGGAGTACGCGAAGATACCATTATCGTCACTGAAGTAGTGGTTCCCCTAGTGATGTCTTAGCTTCCGGCATTCTTTTTGCGGGTTGTAGAGCTTACCCTGTTGTTAATACCATGCCGTAGATACAGTATCGATCGTCGACTCTTGAAGAGTGCGGAAAGAACGTGCGTTTGTCTCATTTTCCGACTATACTCCTCAAGAGAGGTATGGTTTAACGTGTTATGGATAGTGATGGAAAGTTCGGACTTCCGTGGAAGAACGGGATGGCTATAATAAGTCTACCAACCGTTAATGTCGACATTTCGGTCTCTTTATACTTGTCAAGAGCTCCAAGCGCCTGCGAAGCTAGACGCATCCAATCCGGTGACCTTTCCCAACCATTAACAGGACTGTGTTGTTTACCAGCCTGGTCTCGGTCGGGCCAGGCCAATCGTGGCTGTGGTTGCTTATGGTCTACACACCACACACATAGTTTCCTCGACAACCATGGGGAGGTGTTCTAATTGATTGGCCTACGGCTGTTGTATTTGAAACATTTGTACATACTGTGAAGCATCATATCTAAGCTTGGCTGCCAGAAAGCACCATTTACCTGGCTGTATTAAGTTGCAAAGCCGCAGTCTTAACCATTGGAAGACAGAAAGGTTGAAGCCTTATAATAGAACTATCGATCTTGCCCAATTTTTTCCCCAGAATCTTATGTGAGCTTGTTGACTTCTCACCACGGACTCTTCTTGGTTACCCGCCCCCGAAACCACTCCGAGACTACAGTTATTTATTCCTCTCCCCGCCTTTCCTTCTGCATGACGTTGGCCTCCGGAGGCGTTGCAGCAATAATGCCAGATATATTTAAGTATTTTTATTATATTATTAATAGTTATATTAAGTATAAGTTATTAGGGCTAGAAATATATAAAATTAAGTCTTAATAAATTAATACTTATTACTTTAAGTTATTTTTATATTTTATATTTTTATATTTTT
>JAAOAL010000209.1:0-19225 GCA_013186775.1 Fusarium dlaminii | reverse complement strand
TATAAGTAGTAATTAAGTTTATAATTAGTATAAGCTATTTAGATATTATATAAATATAAAGAAATATATTAATAAACTAAATAAAATAATAAGAACTAATATAATATAGCCTCTAGTAGACAGACCAGGCTTTAACTGCTAAAGATAGGATACTGAACACTTGGAGAAGTTGGCCTTTAAGCAGGCCTGTTGCAGGGACAAGCGAGGCTAAGGAGAGTGGTAAGACGTACGTAGTAGTCGGCGGGGATAAGGGTTTGCGGGCCTTAGGACCATAAGTCGGGAATTGAATGTAGTGAAGTTTAACGTTGTAGGCCCTATAAGGTGTATCCTCCCGGGCGTAATAAATTCATTCATTCATTCATTCGCTTTGCAAGCGATAGTTTAAGCCGTCGGCATTTATGATATTAGGCTATTTATTCTCCCGGCTACTCACGGACCGTACCACACACATTACGTGGACCGTGCCGCCGTAAAGTAGTCTAAAAGGCGGCCCCGCTATCTGCGATACTCCGCGTCGATTACTAGCTCAGTCTTGAGTCAATACAAGGTTACCTACTGCCGCGAGACGCTGCAGACCCGAGGTGACATGTTTTTTCCGAAAGCTCCAAGTTACATGTGTCTGGAAGAAGCACAGCTCTTTACTATCTAATCTGCGTGGCGAGCCATCCAGAAGTGCTTAACGCGTAGATAATAATAAGGAACACAGCTTTTCCATACTTTGAACATAATATGCTATAGCTCACACAATTACCATTTAGTACAGCTCCTTACATCATGTCCACACCCCAGCTATCAACAGATTGAACCATCTTGAATATTCAGTTTCAACACTTGATCGCTAAAGAGATAATTAAGATACAAGAAAGACTTCATTTACGACGCTCGAGAGAAAGTCTTCTGTAAGACCGATAGGGTCCTATCAAAAACCCTGGTTTCTTGGCCCCAAAAGTCCAACAGATGAATCATTTCACCAACATCATGATCCCAGCCATGTGGCATGGTCAAAAGCCGCACGGGCCCAGTCGATGAAGAGCGGCTCTGAATAGCCGCAGCGGCTAAAACAAGGGCGCTTCTCGCACAAGAATGTATCATAGCATACGTCCCTTGGTGTCGATGTCTATAACCCGGCCTATTGATAGTCAGCTTTAATTTCTGGTGATCAAGACCCTTCTGGGCTAGCTCAGTATGAGGAGCCAGCCACGCCGAGTCTAGACTGTTGACGGTGCCGTCGAGGAACGCTGAGAGAAACGGCCAGTAGATCCTATCCAAAACTGCAACAGCGAGACCGCGGAGAACAAATCGACAAACATCATCCTCCTCAGCTGGGGCTGAAAACGACAATACGGGTGGAAGCGTCGCTATCCATTCCTGCAGCTGAGTCTCGTGTGATGGCACTACCAAGGCAACGTTTTTGAGAAAGAACTCTCGCGATGAACTGTAGATTTTATAAAGCCCCTCAATCTCGGCTCCGAGTCGGGCGCTCAGCCGACGGAGGGATATTTCTGCCAAGTAAAAATACCATGAAATATCCTCCCTTTCTTGGTTTTGGTCCTCTGGGAGATGGCTATGGTCCGTGGGAGGCGGCGGCGTGGGGAAAAAAGCCGGGTAGAGGTTGGCACTATCGTCTGGACCGCCAAAATCGGCCAGGTGAAGAAATCGTCTCATATCCCGCTCGGACTTCCAGGACGACCAGTAAACCGCCTGGTGAAGAGAGTCTTTTTCGGAATCTTCGTAGTCCAGGCCGTTGTTTCTGCCCCCGGGGCTCTCATGGAAGCGTTGTTGGGCGCTAGACGAGGTGAGTTTAAGGTGCTGGCAGTGTGCCAAGGCTTGAAGGAAGAACCTCCACCCTCTAACAGGTTCAAAGTTGCACATCATAAATGCGCCTGCTAGAAAAAGACATCGAGGAGCTATAATGTCAAACGACGCGAGTAAGGCGCCTAGACGCCTCTCAGCCGCAAGGAAGTACGAGTTGGCCTTGGCCTTGGCGGCGCTGCCAGGAAAGGAGTCACCTTCGGCGCCGAATGGAGTGGCGATTGCACCAAGGGCGCAAATCAGGAGCGAGAGGCAAGATTGCGGAGATAAGTTGAGGCCATTAAGGGCCATTGAATCTAGTATTTCTCGAGTGGCGTTCTCGTTGAGAATGGGATTCTTGATGTGGACGTAGCGGAAATAATTGTTGGTTAGATTCCTAACTTGCATGGGTTCGAGATCGGTGCTGCTGAGAATCATATCTGGCGATGGGGCAGCCTCGGGCGTGGAAATAATGGAGTTACCATCAGCCTGGTCGAATAGCCCCTCAAAGCATGACCAACTCATAGCATCATCTAATGTCAAGGGCTGAACCATGCTCAGAACCACAGGGTCAGTTTGAGTCACGGGTATCTCACGGTCAACGGCCCTGGTCTTTGAAGGCCTATTGTCCATGTCCAGGGACGAGGCCCGCATCAACTCCTCGAGGTCATCTAGGCGTTCCAATATCTTGAGACTTGCTGGGTCAAAACTCGATAGGTCTACCGGCGACTGAATGCAATTGGCGCCGACCTTGAGGCAGAAGGAGCATGACGGCTTGAGATTATCGCATTTTGTTCGTCTGGCTCGACAGACCTGACATGCCCTGACAGCTCGCTTCCGCTGATACGATGCAGTACCGCGCGGAGCGGGTCGGGTGCTAGAGACCCTGGGCTGCCGGTTTGGTGAGGAAACCTCCTGGGCGGACTGGGGCTGCTGCTCTGTTTGTTGCTCGGGTTCCATTGCTGAACCTGGTGATACATGAACCATGCCAGTCAAATGAAGGTGACCTGACGTCTGTCTTGTGGGGTGGGGTGGTCGGCGCAGGATCGGCATGTATGGATGAGAGTAGAGTTGAGAGGCAACGCGGAATGTCGCTCTTCTTAAGCTCGTTGACATGACCCACCAGACCACATGTGGCAAAGCGTCCTCATTAGTTGGCTGGTTGCCGCTAATTATTCCCGGTTGGGCCAACCTTAGTTTTAGTATCGTATCACTCCAACTAACAACGGTACCCCGCGTGATCACCCCCCGACTCCCCCGGTCTTTTTTTTTCATACTCTTGGTCTAAGAATGCTACCGTCAGCCAAGTCAAGGGAGAATTATACCCTGGACAATACACTCCTATCTCGCCATGTCTCCATGCGGGGCCCCGCATTTTAACCAATATAGTACAACCCCGCGTGGTTTGTCCAGTTATTAGTGGTACGACCTTAAGCCTGGGCTCTCCAGCTTGGGGTTTAGCTTCTCAATCGTCAAAAATAAAAAGGGACTCGGTCCCTCCGTGTGTTGATCCTTTTACCTGCAGCCAGCCTTCTTCGTTACTCAATCTACCTCTCAGCAGTCACTCCCACATATAATCAAGCTGTTACCATGGCCTCAGACAACCAGGCGGCTGACAGAGAGAAGGAAATGGGGGCTACGTCTCACGAGAGCGCAAGAATGGATCATGCTGAGCACGTTTACGAAGAGAAGAGCAGGGGTAAGATCGCATCTATCAAGGCCCATCCCCAGGCATTTGCTTGGGCCGCGTTCGGCGCCTGGCAGATCCTTCTCGTCAGTTACGAAAACACAGCTGCCGGTACCGTCGTGGGTATACCGCAGTTCAGGAAAGACTTTGGTTCTCTCTACAAGGACAGCTATGTCCTTGATGCAGCTTGGCAGGCTGCTTTCAGCGCCGGCCCCGTTGGCTCGTGAGTTTCCCCAGACTAACGGATAGTCAGGTAATGCGTGACAAGTATGATTTACGTATACTAATACGAAATCACAGTCAGGTCATTGGAGCCCTTACTGCCGGTCTTATTGCTGATATGCTCGGCCGAAAGCATACTTTCATGATGGCATTCTTATTGGGCTATGCTGCCATCACTTTGGAAGTCTTGGCCACAACGAATGGCATGTTCTTTGGCGGCAAATTCCTTAACGGCTTTGCGGTCGGTACTCTCAAGGCGGCTTCGGCGGCATACATTGGAGAAGTAGCACCCATCTCGCTGCGCGGTCTAATGACCTGTTTCATCGGTCTGGGCTATACCATCGGACCGCTTATCGTTTCGCTTATTGTCACTCTCACTGGCTCAAGCCCCAGTCGCTGGGCCTACCGTTCAGTCTTCTGTTCTCAATATGTTGTTGCCACCATCTCGGTCTGTTTCGTCTTTTTTATGCCAGAGCAAGTATGCCTGTGTTATAGTCGCCACCAAGTGAGCTAATCTTCTGTTTGCAACAGGTCTCCATGGTGGCTCGTTAGAAAAGATCGGAATGACGATGCCCTTCGCAGCCTCCGTCGTCTCGGGCATAATGAAACAGATGCCGAAACTACCGTGGCGGAGATCAAGGATACCCTCGAAAAGATTCGACAAGAGACCGAAGGCGCGACCTACCTCGAATGTTTCCGCAAATCGAACCTTCGCCGAACAATCATCTCTATCGCACCCCTGCTTATCCAGGCCTTCTCTGGCTCGCTCTTCACCAGTTCCTACTTTACGTATTACGCACAGCTCGCCGGATTCTCCACCCAGATGTCGTTCCGTCTCACGATTGCGCAACAAGTCCTCTCTCTCGCTGGCAACATCGTTTCGTGGTTCCTTATCGACAGGATCGGTCGTCGTTCTCTGATTATATATGGAACTACATCCTTGTGTGCCATGCTTTGGCTCATGGCAGGATTAGCCGTCGCTGGAACCACCAGCACAATCAGAGGCGCCGTGTGCATGATCCTCATTTACGGTTTTGCCTACAACGTCGGTATCGGCGCTGTGTCCTTTACCATCTTGACCGAATCCTCAACTTCGCGCCTGAGGATGAAGACCATCGCTATTGGTCTCGCATGCCAGAACTCTGTTTATCTTGGTTGGAGCTTTGCCCTGCCTTATCTCTTTAACCCTGACCACCTCAACTTGGGTGGCAAGGTTGGGTTCATTTTTGGAGGCACTTCTTTTGTTTGCATCACCTATCTTTGGTTCTATCAGCCAGAAACGCGTGGCAGGTCTTACTTCGAGCTTGATGAGATGTTCACCAAAGGCGTCAAGGCGCGCGATTTCAAGACGTACCGAAGCACAATTGAGGAGCAGGCGGAGAGGAACTATGGTGACAAGGCAGAGTAAAGGATGGCTGTATTATGCTGATGAGGGTGTCAAGAAATTGCGATCGTGATTTTCAGGTTTTCTTCTTGGGCTAGCCAAGACCTCTGCCTGCAAACCCTTGACCCCACAGCTTTCTTTCCCCTCGAGACAGAGGCTCAGAAAAGCCGGGCTTCGGGCTTGTCATACCCAATAGCCTCTCTAGCGATAGCATTTATTAATCAGATATTCTACTTTATCATGAGGCAATAAACCATTTAAAAGGTCTCGATGTGACGCCATCATGTTTCATTAACCAGGCGGGTTAAAACGGGATCGGTTACTTGAAAACCTGCCTTTATCCATTTTTACTTCTGCTCAACTCTTATGATGTCGAGTACAAATTTGTTCTGACAGGTACTCTATAAACCTTCTTGTCTCTCCGCGCAATTAAAATCTCAGCTGAGGCACGCGATGGAATCTACAATTAATTCTGCCATTAGTCTCGTTATTCAAACGACCCACTTGCTTAAGAATCTGCCTCAAGATATTTGGTGTGAATTTCGCTCACCCTCTCAACTTGGCTACTGATCTCTTTGTGATAATACCCTTATGGGATATTACACCAGAAAATAGAAGGGCAGGTTTGAGGCACGAGGCTTGACTTGCTACATTAAGTTAAATAAAACTAACACACTGAGGCGAGACGTAGAAAGCATCACGCGATAGACCCGTTAGGACGACTCTTTGCTGTTGCTCCCGACAGTTCGTATTGTACTTAAAGTGTTGATGAAACTGAGAATCGCCCCTAGGTACTGGGCATAAGTTCTTGGCCAATGTTAGGAAAGCCCACGCACTGCGCGGGGTGCCGGGAATAAAGTATTTTCACCAAATCAATACGTCTGGGAATGTCGTCTTTTCTAGGCTCTATGTCTAATAAGGCCCACAAAAGCTGGTACGCGGAGTGTCGTCCCTCTCATTCCGACTGCGGGGACGCGTTAGTTGTAGCCCGCCTAAGAGTCCTCTTAAGATAAAAGTCGTATTGCCCATTCGCGATAGACAGAGAGAAGCAACAACCTTACTCTGTGCTGTAGCATCTTTAAATTTGCAACATGTCCGGAGAAAGCGAGCTTGTCAGCCAACTGACCGTCGAGGAGAAGGTCGCGCTTCTTGGGGCGGTTGACTGGTGGCGCACCGCTACCATTAATCGAGATAATGTCTTTTTCCCTCATATCAAGGTACTGTTTACTTACATTCACGCTGTTGCTCTCTCTTTTGACTGACAAATGCATCGTATTGCTAGATGTCTGATGGACCCAACGGTGCCCGAGGTGAGAGCTATGTGAGCGGCATCGCTGCTGCATGCTTCCCTTGTTCAACCTGTGTGGGTGCTACGTTTGATATCGACAATGTCCGCCGACTCGGAAAAGAAATGGCCAAGGAGATGAAGACCAAGTCGGCCAATGTACTCCTTGCGCCCACCATGAACATGATCCGATCGCCTCTGGGTAAGTCTTGCCGCAAGCACAGCTTGGCCAACTCGGCTGACATCAACATCCAAGGTGGACGTAATTATGAGACATACTCGGAAGATCCTGTTCTTACAGGCACCTTGGCCGCCGCCTTTGTCAATGGTATGCATGACCTGACCCAGTACTTCCGACGGATTTGATGCTGAAAGCAGGGCACATTCAGGTTGTCAGAGTGAGGGTATTGCTGCAACACCAAAACACTTCGTCGGCAACGATTCTGAGAAGCGTCGGACCAAGATGACGGTGAATGTTGACGAGCAAACTCTGAGGGAAATTTACCTGCTTCCATTCCAGCTGGTGATGCGCGATTCCGATCCCTGGTGTTTCATGACATCGTAAGTAGAATGAACTGGTATTTCCACGACACAAGCAGAGTGACTAACGTGTCCTGATCAAATACAGGTACAATCGTATCAATGGAGAGTACTGTTCCGAGAGCAGCAGACTACTAGACGACATACTACGAAAGGAGTGGGGATTTTCAGGACTTATTATGTCCGACTGGATGGGTGTCTACTCGACTGTGCCTGCTATCAACGCTGGCTTAGATCTCGAGATGCCTGGTCCGACAAAGTGGCGAGGCGACAAGCTCCTGGAGGAAGTTCGCAACGGATCTGTCCCGCTTGATGTCATCGGCCGGAGCATTGAGCGGATCCTTACTTTGGCGCGCAAGACTGGCCGTTTCGATGATCCTGAGGAGAAGACAGAAAGATATGTTCCTGACGAGGAGATCCATCAGTTCATTGCTGAACTCTCGGCAGATGGGGCAGTTCTCTTGAAGAATGAAGGTGATGTGTTGCCAATCTCGAGAGATTCCACGGTGGCAGTCATCGGTCACCTTGCGAGGAACCCGGTCAACGCGCTTGGTGGTGGAGGAAGCGCCAAGGTCCATACCGCCCGGGTTATATCTTCCTTGCAAGGCCTTGAAGAGCATGGAGGAGTCAAATGCCTCTTCTCCGAAGGAGTACCTGTACATGCAGCACTTCCACATGCGCCACCAGAGGTTATTTCATCGTCAGACGGCGGTGGCAGTGGCTTCGCTCCGGTCTTACTCCAGTGGTTCAACGGCAGTATCATCGGCCAGAACAAAGTCCACGAGGAGAGGACACCTACGCCAGAGTACATGATCAAGGAGGCATGGCCCAAATTCCTGGGCCGCGAATACTGCACTCGCATGGCCTTTTCTACCACTCCCCATACGACCGGGAACCACATTTTCTCAGCTATCACGACAGGCACATCCAAGGTCTTTATCGATGGCGTCGAGGTGTTTGTCAGAGAACAGGAACAGGTACTTAAGCCTGAGTCATTTTACTTTTACAAGGCAAAGATTGAGCGCAGATTCTCTATTCCCATGATGCAGGGAAAAATAGCCAAGATCGAGCTTCACTCCTGGGGTACCGATGAGGCTGTACTATCTCGTATTGAGGGAACCATGTTCCAGGGCTCTGCGCTTCGTTTCATGGAGTACGTTGACATCCCAGGTGCGATCGAGCACGCTGCTGAAACAGCTTACACGGCCGACGCGGCCGTTGTCTTTGTGGGTAACACCAACGAGATAGAGTCAGAAGGTTACGATCGGGACTCGATGGATCTCGCCCAAGATCAGTACGACCTCGTCCTTGCCGTTGCCGCCTGTAATCCAAAGACAATCGTCGTTAACATCTCGGGCTCCCCCGTCACCCTGTCGCCCTTTATCGATTCTGTCCCCGCATTCTTGCAAGGCTGGTTTGCCGGTCAAGAGTGCGGATACGGTATTGCAAAGGTATTGACGGGTGACGTTAACCCGTCTGGGAGACTTCCGTTTTCATGGCCCAAGAGAGATCAAGACAATCCCGCGTATGACAACTTCCCATGCGACGATAATGACGTTTGCCGATATGAAGAAGGCCTCGCCGTCGGTTATCGATACTACGATGAACCCCAGAATCCAGTTCCCCAGTTTCCTTTCGGGTTTGGCCTTTCCTACACGACGTTTGATATCGTCGACCTCAAAGTCGTAGACGCCAAGCTGGGTGAGCCGGATGCCACCAAGGTCTCGGTAGTGGCTGATGTATCTAATACTGGCGCTCGGGATGGCAAGACTGTGGTTCAGGTCTACGTATCATATAACGGCTTGCCGTCTGAGCAACGAAACAAGCCTCCTATCAAAGAGCTCAAGACCTTCAGGAAGACGTACGTCAAGCAAGGTGAAAGTGTATCGGTAGACCTGGAGCTGGATAAGTATGCCTTTAGCTGGTTTGACGCTGAACATGGAAAGTGGAAGTTGCAAGAAGGCGAATATACCATACATGCCTCTTTTTCATCTGTGGAAGTTGTTCAGACTGTCAAGATTAGTTTACCCCAGTCACACTACTGGAGTGGTATTTAGTAGTGAGTTATAGTTATAACAGGCGAATAGTACATTGCTTGATGCCTACAGCGATTCCTTTCATAAAGTGCTGATTTTTCTCTCAGTGTGAAATGCTTTGGTCGAATATAGATGTTTTCAAAATTTGCCCTCTATATAGAACCCATGGGAAGATTAGCTGGTCCGGGAAGTGTTCCCAGCCTACTATGAAAAAAGTACTTTATCGCAGTATATCTATTAAGAGGTTATTGCATGCATGCCGCATAATATATTCTTCATTTCTGTTATATCGTCTATAATATTATCGAGGCAAAAGGAATTAATAAAACATCGGCTATATATATAACCTAAATAGAATATAGAGGACTTTAACTCCTAAAAATCTTTAAGGTTAGCCATTATTGTTTAATTGCTTACTATGGTTAGTTGCTCTTTTTATATAGTAGCTACTTACCTTATAGTATAATAGTATAACTGTTGCCTATTAGGGTTTTCCTATAATTGAAATCGCATTCTCTGAACGGTGGCCTGACGAATCTAGATCGTGTACTAATCACTCTATGTAGCCAGGAATTTATCTTTTCCTATAGTTTGTCAATTTTTGCCTAAAGTAAGGTATACGATATTACCAGCTTACCAGATTATCTAAAGCTTCTTGAGGCTCGACGTCATCTAGGTGAATGTGGTCCTATCTATAGAAGCTGTGAGTCATAATACTTATGATTTAGAATGCAGACTGACGTATGGAGTCCGATCTGATGACTAGCAACGTAAGCGTGATAGATATATTCATCTAACTTCCAAGCATTAAGATGGTAAGGAGCATTTGGAAAGAACGTTGCAGTTGCATTATAGTTCTTTAAGAGCGCCAGAAGGTTATAAATATCCTCATTCGGATTATCATTATATATAAGGGCAACAGTCCGCGGCGTAATACAGCGTCCTGAAGATATTAGTAGAGGCCTTGTTTGTTTCGATTGGCATCGGATTGAGCTCACTATATACTAATTGCCCTTTTAAGGTTAAGCCATAACTTGAATGTTCTTGTAAACTGCTGTAAGATTAGCAACCTAAATAACTATTACTTTTATTACCTTACTAGAAAATAAAAAAGATAGTCCTAAGTAATAATAAGGTACCTTTTAAAGCTAGGTAAGATTTAAATATAATATATAATTATTTATTTATCTTAATAAACTTAAAGAGTAAGAGAAAACATTTATTAAAAAAATATAATAAGATCTCTAGTTATATATATAATAAATAAACTAAACTAAGAGAAATCCTTTATATATTACTACATCTTTATTATAATTATAAACCAGTCTCCAGTCTGTGCCGATCTATAGTTGCATTATATACTGTGTTTTTTAAATTGGTTGGACTCGGTATATTATTCAAAGTAACTCCCTTCGGGTGAAAATAAAAGCACCGAGCTCGAATTTTAGTGGGGCAAACTAGGGTGTTTTCTTTTCCCCGTATGCCCCCATTCAGGCGGTCAGTCAACATACTTCACCGCTCTGAAATCCAATGCGTGTGCTTCGGCAACTCTGGCAATATCTTTAATGTTTATTTGCCGTGATACTGTAATGGAACTGTTTAGAGTTTGGGCTATTAAACCTTAATTAGAGCAACGGGCGTTGCCTCGGGTTTAATTTATCCTACATGAGGTCAGATGAGCGACTAGCTTTAGCTCTCGCATAAGACTAAATTCAAATATATCCCGGGAATTGCAGGTAGAGAATTAAATATAGGGCACTGACCTATTCTGTCGGGTAATTCTAACAGATTATAAGTAACTAGATACAGTGTTTTCATAAGCTGCTAATATTTAATATAATAGATATCTTATTATAATATACTGATTATACTATTTAAATTTCTATATTATAGCTATTAGCTAGAGTTACTTAACTATAAAAATAAATTTATAAATATATTTAAGTATATTATATTATTTATATTATATCTCTTATTTATAGAGGAATGTATTTTCTAGTTATTATTTCTTTAAATAGTAACTAAATATAAATCCTAAGTAAGAGGGATATCTTAAATAAATTAAGGTATAAAAGCAGATAAAGAAAGTGTAACTTGGCATTAATTTATTAAAAATAGTTAGTTGCTAAACTTCTTACTATTGCAAGCTAACTTATATCCAGGGGCTTCGCGGCATTGCATCTACTCTAGTCTGGATTGCCTATATCTCGTATGCCTTTAATTACAATCTCTATTACCCTATCTCTAGTAAAGGATTAAGGCCATAACTTCTATAATTTCCTTTCCTTTATATCCTTACTGTGACGGTTGTGTGGTTCTAAACAGAAACTAGTCCGTACTAGGTTTATGTTTGCAGAGTGCATAGGGCGTTATACTAAGCAGTGCTTAATATCACGTCTCTTAATAGTCAATAGTGCGTATTAGGCTTATTAAGGTAAAGATATTTTATTGATAGCTAGTAAGCTAAGTTCTATCTAAGTGCTAATAAATGTGATCTATATACTAGAGGTGGTCGTATAGCTTAGTAGAGAATATAAGTAATCTAAGAGCTAGATCTATAGGGATCGTTCGTGATCTATAGTGATCCAGTATTAAAGCGTCGTAATCTATAGTAATCTAAACGGAAAAGGATTATTAGTAAGAGAAGTAATCCTGTTATAATTAGTGAAAATTATAGGGGGCACGTAATATAGATACAGGGGTCGTAATACAATCTCTCTCCTCTATTAGGTCTTGCCCTTAAGACCTGCATGCCTCCCTGCTCCTGTGTTAAGTTTCGGTAAGCGCTAACTCTCTTCCTTAATTATTTTTCTGATATGCCTTGCTAATTATTATATTACAGAATCTTCAGTCTAGATCTTACAAGACTCTAGAGCGTATCCGTTTAGCAGATTTAATTGCAAAATTCGGTTTTAATATTATGCCTTATTCCTTCTATAAGGCCAAAGGCCTCTATTATAAAATAATTAAGCGTTCCTCTTGCTATTCCGAATATACTCAGCGGGGTCGTTCTTATAACGCTTCTGGTATTGCTATTACTTATCGTTCGTTATCTGCCCTTATCTATCTTGCTTATATTAACCGTTTCGTAGTTCCTCGTTTAAATCGCAAGTCTAACTATCTAGAACAGGAGGAAGAAGAGGCTAAGGAGAAACTTCTTAAGGCCTAATAAGAAGTTAATAAGGCTATTGCGAGATTATCTTATATCCGTCGCTAAAAGCGTTTATTATATAAGCGCGGTATTCAGTCTATTATCGATAGTATAAATACTTCTGCAGGTAATATTATTTCCTAAGAGGAGGATGCGGCAGTTCTGGATATTCAGTCTTTTAGTAGTGCTAATATTATCGACTGGAATCTGATTTTTAACCCTTCTATTTCTGATATTATTAGTGAAAGTTCTTTAGGAGTCATTAGGCATTAACAAGGTGTTTTGGTGGTTCCCATATATTTTCGCTTTCTAGGTAGTTCTTCCATTTTACTAAATATTCTCTCTTGCCGTTCTCTACTTATATTTCTCTAATTGCTTCTGCTTCGTAAATTTCTGGTCTATTAATCTCTTCTGGTTTATTACCAATCTTAATATAGATTATATCGGCTGCTGACTTAAGTAGTGCTATATAAAAGATCTTATAAAGCCTGACTTTCGTTAGCAGGTCCAGTTTATAGTTATTTTTTAAGATCTTCTTAACAATCTTATAGGGTCCAATATACTTAAAATCAAGTTTATAACTTAGTCGTTTTATCGTAATGTTTTTGGTAGATAGGTATACCATATCCCCCTCCTTAAAGGTTAGCCCTGCCAGCCTTTTAGGGTTATAGTACCGTTACATCCATTTATTAACGAATTCTAGTTCTATTCAGAGTTCATTATATATATTCTTCAGGTCCTCGCTTTTAATTATAGCTGCAGGGTTAATAATTTCAGTCTATCATGCATTATAGTATACATTTAGAGTATAACCGAAGTTAGCATCGGATAGTATAAGCTTCGTACTCTTATTATAGGTGGTGTTATATGCTAGCTAGGTGCATAGTAACTTTTCAACCCAGTCATTCTATTCATAGTTAATATAACACCGTAGGTACTACTCTATTACTTGGTTTATCCGTTCTATCTATCCATCTGCCTGAGGTCTGAATGCTATAATAAGTCTGTAGTTAACTCCTAGATAGGCCATTAATATCTTCCAGAACTTACTGGCAAACATAGTGCCTCTATCTATAAGGATCTCCTTAAGTACTCCTCATTCTCATATAACCCTATCATAAAAGATATAGGCTATAACTTCTGCATCTATTACTTCTCTATAAGGTAGGTATATAAAAAACTTCATAAGTCTATCCATAATAACCAGAATGCTATCGTAGAAGAGTCCGGTTAAGGGTTCTTCCGATAACGGTAATTTAGTTATAAAGTCTATCGTAATCGAGCTCCATAGTTATTCTGCGACTTTGAGTAGTTATAATTCTCTGTAAGGTTTGTATCGCCGTGCCTTTATCCTGGCACAAATATCGCATTATCTAATAACTTTTTCCACCAAGGTCCTCGTAACCTTATACCCATATTATAGGAGTCATTTTAATATCTTTATGACTCCTTAGTATCTATATACTAGGTAACCGTAAAATTCTTATATGAATTCTTCTAGTTCCCCTGGGATTTCTTTAGTTACCATCTGCATCTATCTTAGTATCTATATTTATTAGGTAAACCTGTATTCTCCCTTATCGTTCTTTTCTAGCACCTATTCTTTTGCTTTTATAGTGCCGGTATCGTAGTCTAGTTACCAACTAATTATATCTACTCTTCCATTCTCTAATCCTTTGCAATAAATAATTATAAAGTCGAATTTATATAGATATTCCGCATAGTATAGTTATTATCAATTAAGTTCATATATTATAGCGAAGTATAAAATATTCTGGTAGTCTATATAAACCTTAACCTGGTACTTACTTCCTATAAGGTAATATCTAAACTCCTTAAAACAGTTGATAATTACTAAAAATTCCTTATTATAGATTAGATAGTTAAGTTCTACTCTATGTAGCTTATATAAGTAGAATGCGATAGGGTATAGTTTCCCTGTATTATCTCGTTAGCCGATTTATCCTCCTAGTGCAAAGTCTAATAAGTCTATCTCTAGCTTAATTTCCTTATCTAGGTCAAATATAACTAAGACTGGTTTACTAAGGATAGCTTCCTTAAGTTATTTAAATGCCTTCTATATATCAGGTAGCTATAGGAATTTTCTTCCCTTCTTTATAAGTTCTATCAGGGAGTTAGCTATCTTACTGAAGTTCCTAATAAATCGTCGGTAATAGTTAGCAAATCCTAGGAAGCTTTATACTTCCATAACTATCTTAGGTGTTGGCCATTCTGCTACTGCTGCGACCTTATCCTTCTGCATTCGAATTTCTCTGGGGGTGATTATATATCCTAAGAAGTCTACCTTCATAACATAGAAATAACTTTTCTCTAGTTCGACCAGTAATTTGGCATCTTATAATATTTTTAAGACCTTATAGATATATTCTTTATGTTCTTCTTTATTATCTAAGAAGATTAGGATATTATCTAGGTAACAAATTATAAAGATATTAAGGTACTATCGAAATATACTATTAATTATCCGCTAAAACGTTGCAGGTGCGTTAGTAAGGCCGAAGGGCATTACCAGGTATTCAAAAAGTCCGAATCTGGTTCTGAATACTGTCTTCTATTCGTCTCCTTTTTTAATATAGATAAGGTTATACGCTCCCTTAAGGTCTAGAGCTATAAAGATCTTTTTACCTTATAACCGATCCTTAAGTTCCGTTATAAGCAGAAGTAGGGTTTAATCCTTATTAGTGCATACATTTACTGGTTAATAATTTATAACTGGTCTGTCTTTTCTATTCTTTTTTAGTATAAAGAACATTACTAATGCTGCCGATAAGCTAGATTCTCTAATATATCCTTTCTTTAGCATTTCATCAATATATTCTCGTTATACCTATAGTTCTCTCTGATTAAGTAGGTATAGCTTCTAGAACGGTAGTTTCTCGTCGTTTAGCTTGATTTCGTAGTCCTATTCGCTATATTCAGGGACTCCTATTTCTAGTTCTTCTTTAAACAGTTTATTATATATCCGGTATTCTTCCAGGATATCTTTAAGTCAGTCCTGGCTAGTTATTAGTGTTTCATCCTTCCTTAAATCTTATTATTAGAGAATGCTGAGGATTTCTATTTTCTATCTTTGGCCTATCTTATGCTTATATCGTATTTCTCTTAGAGGTGGTAATATCTTTATATTATGCTTGCCGCTGCCATTCTCCCTGGTCGGGGTATAAGATCTCTCGTCGTTTATCATAATCGTTTCTTCGTCGCTGTCAGGGTTACTAGGAAATATAACCTGGCCTATCCTCCAGTCAATAAGCGGGTTTTATCGTTTAAGCCATGCCATACCTAGGAGGATATCTAATTCCTATCCTAAAGGAACTATATTAAAATCTACTTCTTAATTCCTTTCTCTAATAAAGACCTTAAGGTAATCAATCTCTTGATCTATAATACCGTCGTTATAATTAAAGAGCTATCTTTCCGCGTTAATTAACGGATAGGGCAATAATTTCCTTCTCTATGGTAGTTATAGCTCCGTGACTATTTTTAGGTCAATAAAGTTTCTTCATGCTCCACTGTCTACCCAAGCGTTTAGCTATCTCCCCTTGATCCAAACTTGTAGTACTAGGCAGTTCGTTGAGTTTGCTGTTTATATAACTCCTAGAGCACTTATATCGCGTTGTTAACTTGGCTCTTTGCTTTCCTGTGGCTCTGTTATTATAGGAAGCGCATTGCTTTTCCCGAGCTATTAAGGTGCACTAGCTTATAGTCTTTATCATTATAATTAGTTCCTATATAATATTCTGCATTATCTTCTAAGTCGAATTCATTATTATGCATTTATTCTTATAGATATCCCTCGAGCTCCATATCGGGTTCTTCCAATCATGCTTGCCCTGCTTCTTCATTATTATCTAGGTATAAGCCGTCTACTTCCTATCATCCCTGCAGCTCCTCTATATCTTCTGAGCTAGCATTATCGGCCGATAGTTATTTCATCAGGTAATCGTATTATCCACTGCTAATCCGTTCTTGGTACTCTGCTTCCCATTCTTGGATTTCGGCTTTCTTTTTAGTATACTTCCCTTAAGTTACTTCTTTAAACTCTTTTTCCGCTTCTTTAATTATTTATTAGGATTACTTAATTCCTTTTAGAAGTTCCTTATTCTTATAGATCTATTGATAGTAAGGCATACTAAATCGCAGTTCTGCTACTCCGAGGTTATCATACCAAAGGTATATATAGTATCCTTCTATTTCTTCCTTTAGGTAAGGGTTATTATTAGGGGTGCCAGGTATTATAACTAGAAAGTAATTACTATCTATCTTTTCTTGCCTATGCTAGCCATACTAATGGTATCTGCATGATGCCTATGATATTTCGCTATATTCCAGGTGTATCAGCATGGTCCTAGTATTATCTCTGGTATTAAATGCTAGCTCCTTATATAGTGGATTTAGTGCATCATTTATATAATAGGCTCTAACATGGATTATACTGCTCCCATCTATATTCTCGTATTCCCTAGCTCCTTAAATATAGAAATCTTCCTATATACAGTAGATCCTTATTCCGAATTTATCGTATTCTACTTTATACTTTTCAATCTATTTTTACATAATTTGCTCATCTTGGTATCAGAGGTATCATGCAGTTACTCATGCTGCACCTCCTCTATATCCTATTAATCAGATATATCATTATCATTTCTATCAGATATTATTTCCGGCTTTAATATCTCTTTTCCACACTTCTTCCTTTTCTTAGAGTTTAGTTCTAACAGGGATATCATCTACCGTTTTAGATACCTGGCCTTACTCTTCCATACTAGGGATAATCGAGCCTTAGCACATAACTCCTAAGGTTTATAGTTCTTCAAGTTATTCTCTTTCTTCGGTATCTTTCTTCTTCTGCCGATTCTCTCTTTATTTCTGTTGCATTTTTGCCTTTTCCTCTAGGTCTTGCATATATCGGTGGTAGTATTCATTATTAGTCTTGTTTCGTTAGATTCTTCGTTATTCTAATTCTTCCGATATAAGTGGTTCGCCCTTTTTGCCTGGCTTAGCTCTTTCCTCTAGTTCTAGCCATATAATTTCGTTTTCTCTATTAAACTGCATATCATATCCGCTTTGCATTATTCCTAGCGTTTAGGTGTATACAGTCATTAAAGGGTTCTGCTGCTGCGTTAATCCTAGAGTTTGCTTACCTTAATTAGGATCCTATAGCCTTCGTGGTTCTAGGCACTATCGCGCCATATATCTAAACTGGTTGCAATTATAGTATTTACACTTAGTTATATCTTGTTATCTATATCCATTATTATTTAGTTACGCAGCTCTAAGTACTATAGGTCCTGGTTAAGTGCTATATATAGTGTTATTCTGCTAATTGTTTTGGCATTATCCTTAGTTTCGAGAGTTACCCTGGTAGTTATTATTCTTTCACTAGTTAGGGTAATACAGGTTAAAGTTATTGCCCTATTTATAGCTTGCTCTCTCTTTTCTGCATTTATACTATCATTCGTCAATCTTAATTGCCATAGTGATATACGCTATTAGACCTCCTTCGTCTACTTCAGGCCTGTTGGCTAGGTACAGTTCGTCCTTTACTTCTTCCTTCAGTCCCCTGTAGTAGATTTCCATAAGGGCTTCATCATCCCACTCAGTCTTAGATGCAAGCTATTAGAATTTAGTAGAGTAGGCGGCATAAGACTTATACTGCTTAAGTACAAGCAGTTCTACTACAGCTTATCGCTTTTTATTAACTACTCTGAAATTATCCTTAAGGGCCTCCTTAAAGTTTTTCTAGTTCGCAAAGATATTCTAAGTTTCCTGGTCTTAATTATCTTCTTCATTATCAAGGTAGTCTCTCATAATAGGTTCCTACCAATCCTTGGCATCTCCTTAGATTAATAGCAAGGTATATAACACTTTCTTAGTAGGGGTATCCAGTCAGTTTAGAAACAGGCAAAAGTGCGCTTTTATTCAGGTAATAAATAAGATCACATCGGCTGCTTTTCCCGTAAACAGTTCTGGCTTAGGTAGTTTAAGCGCTTCCCCGAGGTCCCTGCCTCGCGATTCGTTATTGCCTTCGTTAGTGGTCGCAGTAAGTCATATATTCAGCCGTGCCTCTAGAGTATAGATAGTATTGCGAAGTTAGTAAACTTCAGCCGCTATCTCGGCATTACTAGGTAGTAGTCCAGTATAAGGGGGTGCAGGAGTGCTAGCATTACTAGACATCTTAACAGTATATTATTACTCAGTTATTAACGCGGTATATTCTAAATAAGAGCTATTAATATATAACGGTTATATAGTTCTAAACAGAAACTAGTCCATACTAGGTTTATATTTACAGAATGCATAAGGCATTATACTAAGCAGTACTTAATATCACGTCTCTTAATAGTCAATAGTGCATATTAGGCTTATTAAGGTAAAGATATTTTATTAATAGCTAGTAAGCTAAGTTCTATCTAAGTACTAATAAATATAATCTATATACTAAAGGTAGTCGTATGGCTTAGTAGAGAATATAAGTGATCTAAGAGCTAGATCTACGGGGATCGTTCGTAATCCATGGTAATCCAGTATTAGAGCATCGTGATCCATGGTAATCCAAACGGAAAAGGATCGTTAGTAAGAGAAGTGATCCTGTTGTAATTGGTGAAAATTGTAGGGGGCACGTAACGTAGACGCGGGGGTCGTAACATTCTTACTCTATAGCTTTAGAGCTTTAGTATCTCTAGCTTGACTATTATAGGCATAACTAGTAATACCTTTATATACTAAAGCTACTATAAAAAGTAGCCTTATTATATAATAACCTAGATTTTAAAGCCTACTAGTATAGGCTTTCCCTTAATAAGTATTATCTCTTTTAATCTGCCTATAAAAAGGACTATATACTTATCTACAGTTAAATTAGTCCCTAGAAGATAGAGCTTAATAAATACCCTTTATATATACTTAAATCACTCTTTAGCTACTTAGAAGGTCTTTAGAAGATCTCTCTTATTACTTATATTAAGATTAATATAATTAAAAGTGCAGAAATAGTATATAATTAGCTTAAACTTCTATAATAGCATAAACTTTATAAATAGGTAAAGGAGGCACTAATCTCCTAGGCTAGAGGTCTTCTAATAATCCTTAAGGGATATTTCCCTATAAA
>JAAOAL010000208.1:0-19238 GCA_013186775.1 Fusarium dlaminii | reverse complement strand
CTATTTAGAAAACCTAACTATTATAAGTCTAGTAATAAATTATTATATAATTTCTTTAAACTTAATATAAAAGGCCTAGAATATTATAAGTTTAGTATTATACTCTTTTATATATTTCTATATAAGATTATTAGCTAATTTAATAATAGAGACTGGTTACTATTTAAAAGTCAATAGGGGATTACTATATATAGCTCTTTTTATAGCTATAGTAATAATAGTAGTACTAAGTAGTAAGGATAGTATCTAAGCTATTTGCCTAGGACTAGGTAAAATACTAATAGTGCTGTTTATAGCTGCAGGGCTATTTTATAAGAGGGCTATATAGGCTCCTTGGTTTAGATTAGCAGGAGTATAGGTCCTTAAATTAAAGGGGTCTAGAGCAGCAGGCAGGTTTATTATAGACAAAGCTATCGCTATAGCTTACAGCTATATAAAGCGCAAATTAAGGCGTCTTTTATGTACTTATTAAGGATTTAGGTATAGATAAGGCCACTTTCTTAACACTTATATGCCAAGAAAGTATGATGATAAAGGAAGGTATGCGGAGCCGGAACAAATAGATGATCCGGCAGTTCTAGGGTAGCCGCTCGCTGTACAAGAAATATCAGATATACCAGATAGATAGACACCTGTATCTGAGTTGATTGATCTGATTGATATATCTGATTGTTAGTCTGATCTGACGGCCGCCCTGTTTCTTACACGCGCGCGGCTTTGTGCACACAGATATGAAGCCAGTTAACATCGGTCTGATAAGCTTGAAGCGCAACCAAGCCTCGCAAGAAACCTCCTCTACGCTTCCCCTACGACGACTCAGTGCTGTTACTCTTGATATCGACTCGACTGTCTAGATTCCATCGGGAAAGACAGCCGTCTCAGCTCAGCCAGGGACAAGCGGCACAATCGGTTTCCACCCGCCAGAGTAGGAGAGCTCAGAGTACGATGGAAAGACTGACGTGTGGGCATTGGGTATTTGCATCTACAGGGCTATGTACGGTCAACTTCCGTGGTCGTTGGGTGTGCGAGGGAATCCGTGGAGGAGAGATACTGAGCATCAGGCGGCACTGCAGACGGGTTTTCATGTCAAGTATAAAACTGCAATAACCAAGATTAAACATGACAGTCATATTGAGACAGGTTAGTATCTTGCACTTTTATCTGACGACAAAGACTGACTCTCACCATTAGCTGCCCTCTCGGATTTCTTGATCACGTCGTTCAGATTCCCACTTGCAATCATCCCAAGGCAAAAACAATCGTGACCAAGTAGTGCAGAATCTTTGGGAAATTTTGTTCACAATTCTAAGTTTCTTCAGATGAGATGTGCACAAGAAGAGAAAGAGAATGTGGAAGGTGTGCCAATACAAGTAGCCGCGGGATCCAAGCGGCGATCAGAGGACTAAAACCATGTCCTCTGTTTAATATATAGTTCTATTACTTAATTTTTTTTGCACAACTGACTGTGTATTTGCCGTTCTCCCTCTGCTATGGGACATCTCCATATTATTCCCCGAATACCACGATTGTGGTATTTAAATAGAGCGGTTGAGACAACCAGCTACTGACCTCAATGCGATGCGCCCATTAAGCAAGCGATCTACTTCTGAACACCAAGAAACATCATGGCTCTTTGTTAACATTGATCTGTCTCATGGCGATATGTTCTGTCCAATAAGTAACTTGCGCGTTTGCCGCATCGGGACGAGTATATATGCACCCGGAGTCTCTGCAGTACATTCTGAGGACAACCTGAGACGTAGCTACAGTATATTTGCGCAGCGGTATACTGGGAGCTCAGCTGAAAACACCTAACCAGTAACCACCGAGCAGACTGGCGGCGCTTCCACCGAGAGCCTCTAGGTCCTGTTAGCATCCAAGGAACGCTTTCGATCGTTCCTCTAGAAGAACCTAGATCCAATAATTCATAGTATCCTTAACATTGCCAACAGACTACTTTGGTAACTCGCACGAGGGTTAGAATAGTCCAAAGATTGCTGAAATCCACAAGCAGGAAGCCAAGATTTTCGAAATCTTACATGACTTAGTTTATAGTTTCTAATTCATCAGATACTAGTTCCTCTATAGAAAGCATTATTTTATGAGAGAAACTGAGTCTATTGGTTGGAACAACAAGAGTGGAAGAGAAGTACTAAAGAAGAGAAGACAATATTATTATCTGCAAGAAGTTAGAGAAGGGCTGCAGCAACCGACAAGTAGTTGCCTGCGTTCTATAATATCATAAACTTCTCTGGGGGAACCTGGTTGATGAGTTCGCCATCCATGACGCCGTCGCAGTATGCATCTCCAGTAAACGCGAAATTCCCATGCTCGCCCGGACGCAGAACGAATGGAATTCGTGACCCCATTAATATGACAACCACATCCCCAGACATCATTGTTGGCGGCCCCATACCAAGATGACCTCTCTTGGTCAGAAACGGTCGTTTGCCGCTCATTGTTTCCGTGCTGCATTGGTAGTGTCTACCATCAGTATCAAGAATTGCCTCAGCTTGTCTCTGCAGCTCGTTCAGGGACCCTGCAAGCTTGCTTTGTTCAAAAAGCTCACACTCTGCGACGAGTGACTTGTATGCCCTTCTAACATCAGATGCCGGTCGCGTAGTCCTGCCATTCCAAGTGTAAAGATCGCCGATTGGCACTCGCCAGACCGCTTCCTTTCGTCTAGACTCGCTGGCATAGATTGGCTCGTTTTTCAGGGCCGAAAGTTGGCACATCAGTCTAACCTGAGCGAAATAGCTTAGGTACTGCTCATGACTAAAAGGTACTGGTTTGTGCCATGGGCTCCCAACCTCTTCCACGACGTCCACCGTGATTCCTTCCAGGACGAGCACCAACGTGCTTGGAGATGATATTATGCTAAGTTCTGTGTCCCCGCAAGCCTGGAAAAATGGAGGGTTGACGAGTGTGTGGTCGTAATACGATGGGCTGAGGTTGGAGCGCCAGTCCGGTACCCATGAAGGAAGTGGGATGTAACTCTTGGGAAATTGAGAGTATGAAAGGACTTCTAGTCCCTGTTTCTCGATCATGGCCCTCGCCGTCCTGCATAGGAGACCAGCATAGTCGAAATCTCTATAATCGGGTATAATGTCCAGGCCATCTGTAGCTAGGCCCAGCAGCGCAAATATCCTGTCTCGCGGATCGGTCGCATGCATCTCGTGCTGTACGTATAGCTTTCGCATCAGGCTAAGGAGGCTGTCGCCGGTTGATTTCCCTGTCCATCTTGCGTCGTACCCCTGTCTCCGCTGTCGGGCACTGAAGAGGGCTGAGGTAGGCTCATTCAAGATGAGCGGAAACTTTGCATTGAGTTCTGCGAACTCTTTGCCCTTCACCACGGCGTCCTTCAACAATTTCCCACAGCTGAAATGCACAATCTGAATTGCGAGCATTACTAGCTCAACCGCTACAGACTTTTTACCGCAAACAAAGATTGTATCTGGGCAGAGACAGAACTCCTGAACTACCCATACTCTTTTGAACCACGGCCGTTGAAACCAGGCAATGATGGCGTCCAGGGAATCCTTATATATACAGCGGCTTTTGTCAAATAGAGACTGGAATTCGATAGTGAGAGGGTCAGCAGGGTCTGCGTTGATGACTATCGGCTGGAGCTGCGGGAACTTCTCCTCGGTGTAGAAACTTTCCAGGCCAAGGTCGCGAGCATCTTGCCCTATTCTGGACCAGATATCCATGACCGTGTCGGAGCCGCTCTCAGCAGGCCCCAGCCAGACGAGAACTCTCTGTGCTTTGGAGTAGATCTGACTCATCAGCCCTATCTGCAAGCTCTTCTCCTGTAGATCCTCCTGGTTGATGCAGATTTGGTCGATCCAGAGCGTTATGGCCTCGTCCTCACTCCGTAGGTGTCGAATCGCCTCATCCAGAGATTGAGTGATTCGGAACTCTGTTTCTGGCAGCTTCAGACTGTGTGTTCGAGCCGCAGCTCCCCATGTGTACGAGAGCGCCTGGAAGTTCATAGGTCCCGATATGGGCGTCGTCAACATCTCACAGTAGATAGGGACCCAGGAGTAACCAGCGGGAGAGATCTTCAGCAGTCGGATATGCGTGGCGGCAGATGGGAGAATCACATGTTGCCCTGCCGCCGCGGATGGATTGGGCGTATCGGACAGTGAAGTCGAAACAGCCTTCTTTAGGAAATTAAACATGGCGGTGATGCAAGAAAGAAGATGCTCGATAGGGAAACAATCAACAAGCATTAAGGACGGTCTATCGGTTCGGTTAGCCGGTTTAGGAGTCCATTCTTCTTTAAACTTGTCGTGGCTTTCACAGCCTGGGTTATTCATACGGTCGGCACGCGCTGCGGGGTTCGGCATAATATGCCGGATGAAGATGCGCCACATTTTCGCTTGGCTGCCGATTGTGGAGGGACTGTGCGGAGGTATGTATGTATATTTTTCGTCCGGGGGGTTGGGGCGAGGGGCGAGGGACCTCGGGCCCCCTTAAAAGTTCACTACTGCGGCACAGGAAGGAGTTTTATCTTGGCTCTAATCACACAAGGCTATTGGCTGTGAAAGGTCGACTCATTTGCGGCACGAAATTAGATGTCCTTGTCGAGGGGCAATTTCTGCAACCGCGGCAACAGACGACTTTATCCCGCATTTCATTGACACAAACGGTGCATCATATCGTGTCTGTTACCCGTCAGCAGGATGACCAGGCGCTGTTGAAAAGTAGCAGCCGCTGGTCAAGCTTGATGTCAGTCGGGCTGTGAAGAGCTTACGAGTAGGGTAAGGATCAAGCATGTGACGATACACTGGATATTTGCGTCATCGACATTTGGGGACGTGAACGAAAATCTTGGTACCATAGTATACCGGTAAAATCATTCACATTCTATAGCAAGGAAAACTTATTTCCTCTATTGGCGAGTTGCAGTTCCCGGAAACAGGACAATTAATGCTGTTATCTTGATCAATGTCTTTGTCCTTCGGAATAATATACTGCTATTTGCTTGTTTGATGACCCATGCGTTATGCCTAGGAACGAATCGATGATGTTTACACAGTTAGTGCCCTCATCTGTTGTTCCTAGGAACAAAGTAATGATGTTTACAGGTTTGAAAATGCCTTGCCATGTCCCTGGGAACAAGCTAATGTCGCTTTTTTGTTTCTCGTTCAATGATCTCTCGATCCAAGAAGTTCCAGGCAAGGCGACACTGTTAACAGCGGTCCAATGCATGGAAGTAGGGCATGGCGTTATGCCGAAAGCTCGACAAATAGAAACCTTGCATCTACTTGCTAGTTTTCATTAGTAGAGACCATGCCACGTAGCTTGTGGCGGATATTGAACCAATATCGTTGTCCTTTGTATGTGACGGCTCAGCCAGATACCTGGTGACCAGCTTTACTCTCTTGTTTCCTGTATCATGTTCTCAGGAAAGCAGAACGATAATTGTGCAAGTTTCCATGGAGGCCGCACCATGGCGGATGTGCCTAATCACACCACTTAATTGTGGACGACTGATTGGTCGGTCTAAACGCCTCACACCCCACCACCTTCGGTCCACGTAATTACTCAACTGTTTGCTGAACGGATAAAATATTGGCGTCGAGCATCCCAGGCCGGGCGAGGACGGTTGTGCTACCCACCTCTCCGGTTCTTGGGACAAAGTGCACAAGTCAGAAGAAAATGTCTGAGGCCAAGCGACCGTTCAGGCGACGATGCCCAAGCGGGCCCTGTCCCTGTCTACGCACTTTCCTTCGCGGACCCGGGCTCTTCCCCAGGGTCCTCCACCTTTACCGCATGTACCAGTGTGACTACCTAAGGCATGTGGAGCGGGTGACCCCTTGGAGGCTTGTGCCGCTCAAAGAGATAGTATTTCTGGAGACCTGGGCACCTATCAGATTGCTTAGCGACTCATGGGATCCTGCGGTCCCTTTAAGTGAAATTAATACGTACCGAATCTGCTGAACTGTGAGTTTTCTAGGACGCCTAGATCTTGGCTTTTTATCTAGAGTTTGTTGAGTTATCCAGTGGTGATAAATATTAAAGACAGTGCCGGGTAAGCAACGAGCCTCGCGGGCTACGTTACGATATGGCCTTCCTGTCTCTACCTTGCGAACGATAAGGATTCTAGCCACCTTACTTAGGTCCTCATTTGGCCCGCGCTTTGCGCATATTGTGGATAAAATTCCGTCTTTTTGCGACATAATACGCTGTTGTTGTAGACGATTGAAATTCGAAGGTGTCAGGATGTAAGATGATAGATTACTGGTTGGCGGCGGGGCAGCGTTCAGATTCTTTTGGGAACTAATTTTTATTAAACCGTCTGATCCGATGTGCACGGGCCATCAAATCTTGTGTCTGGACCTGATACGAGGGGTAATTGGTACAGTAGGTTGGAGAGGAGGTTTTTCATCGCAATCAAAGTGCAATGTGTAGTTTTCTCTTTTCGTAACATCCCATCGGGCTTTTAACTCGTGCTAGCTGTACAAAAACGAACGCGGATCCGAATGCCAGCGACGTGCTTCTGCACCACCCCGCAAGTAAGGCAACGGATGCGTCGTGGGCGTGACTACAATGCCTCTTGCATTCGGCAGAATGATTGGTCGCGATGCGTTTCGACCTAAAGTTTATCCGACTAAGCGGGCAGGAAAGGTCAGCTAGAGAAACACGGGGATACACATTGGCTTGCTGGCCACCCGCTCCAAGCCCCCTTTGATCGACTACCCAATAGTCCATTTCATTAGAGGGGCATGATAGGGCCTATAGCGGCGGGTTATCCCGCTCATATGTACTGGGTCCCGGTTGCGCTACAATTTTAGCCTCTACAGATCCTCTTCGTATCTTTTGGAATATCTAGTAGCCGCTGGGTGGAGATTCACGCCTTTGGTGCATCTCCGGTACTGTGAGCCCCGCTCTGAACGTCATCATTATCGTTGGACACGAACCGAACGATCCTGGCGAGGAACATCATCGTCCCCTGCGTAGAGCGAGAACGACGACGTCACCCATCTCTAGCAGCATCTTGACGATAGCCTTGTGGCCTTCGGAAGAAGCAGCTTGGAGAGCGTTGCCGAACTCTGCACCTCGTATTGGTCTACACACAAGCTTAAATGAGCTGAAAACACTCCTTTCCGCCACACCTGAAGTTAGCGCAATCAAGATAGTGCCTCAAAATTTTGCCCTTCAGCTCCAGTCCTCGGTATGATTTAGTTGCCTACTTTAGGATTGGTGAGCTAATGCGAAAAGTTAGCCCAAGGTATGTCGTCCAATTATCGAATTGCGAAAATAGGCCTAGCTAAGTTCACAAACGAGACAACAACGCTAATGATTTGGAAGAATCTAGGAAATCTTACCCAAGAGTCCATCAATGGCCTAAAAGCTTGAACCGTTTCTGGTTTCGCCCCCTCCATGGAGGAACACTGGGGGAGAGTGGTATTTGAAGTCACTTCTCTGTTGGACGTGGTTCGTCTTTCTGACACGACGCCCGAGAATCTGGTGACGCGGAGAATGAAATAAACAAAGAAGGAATAGTCTTTTTCATCAACCCTGGTCGCCGTCGAACTAGTGCACTTGATCAGCCGACCGACAGCCGTAGCCGGCACAGGCTAGGGCTGTCCGGAAGTACCAGGCCTGTAACCACACTGGTTAGACAGAATCCTTCAAACTAGTTTAAGACTTATTTCTAGCAATCCTACTCAATGTTTTTAGGTGAAGTTTCTTTTCGGATGTGTTGAAACGTGCAGTAGCGTCTTCAGCCGAGACGGAAAAAAACTTTATTTCCTCCCCTTTGTTGACCACCTAGCTTCATTGTTCCTATTTCCCTGCTAATGAATATCTCCTACAAAATAGACTGAATAATCGCTCGAGCAACGGTGCTTGGAATAGTAGGCGGGCAAAACTGGGCCTCGTCCGACAGGGCCTAGGTTGTTACATTGGCACTCTCACGAGATGCGGAGTCAACGAGGCAAGACAACTAACTGATCAGTCCTTGTCATGTATGCCGCAACTCATTTTCGAGCGCCTATCGCCCGATTCTGTTCAAAACAAGCCTGTATCATCGCTGGGGGTTTTATTAATAGTCCCATATTCAAGACTGCAGCTGGCTCTGACCTCAACCCCTTGCCTTGAAAGATTCTTGACCATGTCTAAGGCGTTGCTCGACCACTCATTGAGGATGTCCCATCCAGTCGACTTTCTTTCCTCTCTCACCTCTAGAACGATATCTTCAGGGACCTCGATGTCATGTCTATATAGAACAATGACAAGCAACAGGAACCCGGAGCCTGTCATGAGTAGGCAGACTCGGCATAAAAGTTCTCTAATTCAGGCAGTCGGATCATCTTTAGCCCGAATATTTATAGAACTATCCGGCAGTTGCTGTGCTCGCTGGCATTTTGTGCGAAGTAGCCATTCTTCGCGCTCGAATAGGGATTATCGAGCAGCGGATCCACCAAGGTTCCAACCCCAGGTTGGTCGCCTGACTATGCATTCAGCACAGCCTGGCTTGGCAATCCTTAGAGGATGAGACACCCTCACCGCCATTGGTCACTCACCCATGTCATATCGCTGGCAACCGGATGAATCGCACCGTACAGCTGACGTCTATAAATACCATTATGCAGGAGATCTTCTGAGAAGCTGCCTATTCGAGGCCACAATTGACGACCTGAGCCCGTGAAAAGCTTCTCATTGTCCCCTTCTCAGGTGAATCTCGCAGGTGAATACTCCAGAATGATGTGCGAGGAGTCTGCCTATTTCGGACATAATTGCAACCTTTGATTGATCTGGCTTATTACTTCTACTTTAGGTAGGTGAGAAACTCGAGGCTTTCTCCATGGAATTGAGATAGCAGCCAAAAATACATAAATATGTGCTGCATTCTTTGTTAATTAAGCTTACGGTTCAACACATTCCTCACTGGGATGCCTACGACCTGAGGATCTTGTCGAAAAATCTTCAAGTTGATCTTTCTACTCCAATCTTTATATCAATATCTCCAAGACGACGCAGTTGCCTCACGGATTAAAAATGCCGGCTGGCTATGCAATATTGCTGGGCGGCCAGCTCAGCTTTCGAAGACTGGCACCAAGTGTTGCGATCTTCTTGACCGTTCTATCCTCTCTGGCAATGATTCCTGAGGTGTCTGGAATGTATTTCGTGTCTCGGAAACAATGGAACGCCCAGCCACCCAAAGAAGACTACACGCCAATAGTCAATCCCAAGGGTGTAAAGGTCCACTACCTCGGCTCCCTATTCCTCGGGAAGGAGCATTCCGAGTGCGATAATGAGATGAGATCTGTACAATCCGACCACATGTCAGGGGAGTACTTTGACGTCGCTTACAGTCTTGCCGTCTGCCAACACGGCTATGTGTACGACGGCAGAGGCAAAGGTCACCAAAGTGGTGCCAACGGGGATAAACAGTTGAACGCCAATCATTACGCTGTTCTTGCTTTCTTGGGGAAAAACGGGGTCTCGCAGCCAAGTCAGTCACAGATCACGGGCATTCAAGATGCCATCGCGTATCTTCGTCGGGCAGGAGCTGGCAATGAAATTAAGGGCCACTGTGACGGTTACAGCACTGAGTGCCCCGGGGAGCCGCTCTACAAACTGGTCAAGGACGGTACTCTCGATCCTGGCAAGCTCTGGAATGGCGGAACACATGAGGTCGAGCCAAATGAGACTTTGGGCGATATCAGCCTCAAATACAACGTACCGCAGCGCTATATCATTGACGTTAATAAACTCAAGGCGCCCTATGATTTGAAAGTTGGTGACAAGTTGGAGATTCCTGCCCGTGGTGTTCCACTTGGTGAAAAAGTGCCCGGAGACGGTGGCGGTAGTGACAGCGGCGACGACGACCCTGGAGATGGAGGTGACAAACTCACGCCATTTCCGGGTGTGGACTGGTTCAAATCTGAGCCCTATAGCCCAGTTATTACGGTCATGGGCAAACGATTAGTCGCTGTTGGATGTAATAAATACAGCAAAGGGCCAGGTCCTCAATGGACTAGCGCAGACCAGGCATCATATAAGTGCTGGCAGGAAAAGCTTGGATATACTGGCGCCGATGCTGATGGCTGGCCAGGCAAGACGAGCTGGGATAAGCTGCGAGTTCCAAAGACAAGTAAGCCAAGTTTAGGTTGATATTGATCCGCAGTGAGAAAAGGGCAGTATATACGAGTAGGCAGATTGGCCAGTCTTTTGTATTGGGTGGCATGGGTACCAACATTCATATATCTCGCGCTCTCCATGTCATCCAACGCACCAGTCCTGCTCATTATTCAGAAGCGTTACAATATCAATCAGTTTCCCTTGGACCAATTCCCTGCCTAGTAACTAATGACTAAATCAATTCTATCTCATGCGTCGCGTCGTTAGACAACCGATGAACTAACTCTGGGGTAACCGACAAACTCCAGTTCACTCACTCCCCAGTAATGATGTGCGCCCGAAATTCCCAAATGTGGAATAATGTAAAATCAACTCTACACCCTGGCAATAATCAACCCTACTAGGTTTAAAGTGGGCCAATAAAATCAACTAAGTTATACTAACTTGGAGTTGATTTAGTTATTAGCTAGTTACTAACTTAAGATAGAGTTGATTACCAGATGCGCCCGTCCGTTGCTGAGTCGCCTGAGATCGCCACTGGCGTTTCCTAACCGGCGGAGCAACCCCCGCTTCCAGCTGCACTAGAGGAACCGGAGCATCTTGGCCAAGATGCTCCGAAATCCACGGAGGAACTCAAACTCAAACGCGGACCCTCGCTCCCTACGATCCTCCGTTCCCCCTCTTTCTTCCTCCGATATAGCCGGATATTCTATAGTAGCAAGAAAGGATGGAGATGTCGGGTGGGGGGTCGGTCGGAGTATATTGATACTTCCAGGGCGACAGTCCGTTCATGAGACTGACTAGCTGAACAGCACAGATCGGAATTCCACAAGTCGAGGTAATATTAAACGCTCCTGGTGGCGCCCCTATTCTCGAGATATTCTTTCCCTTTGGCGCCTACACACACATCGACCCATCATCACAGTACCTGTGTGCCGTCTCCTTCAGACACGGCAATATCCATACCAAAGCAGGGGACAAAGACCACCATTCCCATGTCAGGAACAGCATTCATCCCGGAACCCAAGGGGTTACCGATTATTAGGAACATCGGCGACCTCAATCAGGACTTCCCCCTCGGGTCCATGGTGTCGCTGGCAGACCAGTTTGGTGAAGTCTACAGATTACGATTCCCGGGGGTATCCATCGTCGTCGTCTCCACCCAAGCCCTGGTCAACGAGACATGCGATGAGAAGCGCTTTAAGAAATCCGTCAGCAATGTATTAGACGTGCGTACATCTTGGCTGTTCCCATAAGTATTGTGCCTTTCCTAATCCAAAGCGCTTCTAGATCGTTAGAGAAGGTGTACATGATGGTCTCTTTACCGCGAGAGAAGGTGAGGAGAACTGGGGCATCGCCCACCGTATCCTCATGCCGGCTTTCGGCCCCATCTCTATCCGCAATATGTTTGACGAGATGCACGACATTGCCACTCAGCTCACCCTCAAGTGGGCTCGCCACGGGTCCCAAGCCCCCATCGCGGTAACCGACGACTTTACGAGATTGACCCTCGACACCCTGGCCCTATGTTCAATGGGGTTCCGGTTCAACAGCTTCTACTCTCCCAACCTCCATCCCTTCATTGAGGCTATGGGCAACTTCCTCGTCGAGTGTGGCAAAAAGTCTAATAGACTTCCGCTGCCCTCTATCATTTATCGGGCCAGAGATGTGAAGTTTGAGGAAGACATCAACGTCTTGAGGACAACAGCCAGAGAAGTCCTCGAGTCTCGCAAAGCCGGCACGAGTGACCGCCGTGATCTGCTTACTGCCATGCTCGAGGGCGTTGACCCCAAGACTGGCAAGCACATGACTGACGAGAGCATCATGGATAACCTCATCACTTTCCTGATTGCCGGCCACGAGACTACTTCTGGTCTCCTGTCTTTCACCTTCTACCAGCTATTGAAGCACCCGGAAAAGTACCGCAAGGCACAGCAGGAGGTTGACGACGTCATCGGCCAGGGCACCATCAAGGTCGACCACTTGTCAAAGCTTCCATATATCTCTGCCGTCCTCCGCGAAACCCTTCGATTGAATGCCACCATTCCTCTTTTCGCCGTTGAGCCTCGCGAGAATACCCTCCTCGCCGGCAAATACTCTATAAGCAAGGGTGAGGCTATCCTCAATCTCCTTGCCAAGTCCCACCTCGACCCCAACGTCTATGGTGACGATGCCGACCAGTTCATCCCTGAGCGCATGTTGGATGCTGAGTTTGAGCAACGTGGCAAAGAGTTCCCCAACTCATGGAAGCCCTTCGGCAATGGAATGCGTGCCTGCATTGGACGACCCTTTGCCTGGCAGGAGGCGTTGCTCGTCGTGGCCATGCTGTTGCAAAACTTCAACTTCGTGCTGGACCCACCGTACGTCCTCGGAGTTAAGCAGACCCTGACCATCAAGCCCAAGGAGCTCCATATGCGCGCCATTCTGAGGGGAGGACTGACTCCTACAAATCTGGAGTGCCGTCTGGCCGGCGTTTCTGGGCCCGAGTCTCATGCCGCCGCCGCCAAATCTGGGCAGTCAAACCGTTCGGGCGAGGCTGCCGAGAAGGGTATGCCACTGACGGTCTTGTATGGCTCCAATAGTGGCACTTGCGAATCTCTCGCGCAGCGCGTTGCCTCGGATGCCGCTTCGCACGGTTTCTACGCCACAAAGGTCGATTGTCTCGATAGCTCCAACGGCCATCTCCCCAGTGACCAACCCGTCGTCATCATTACGGCCTCGTACGAGGGCCAACCCCCCGACAATGCTGGGCATTTCGTCACTTGGATTGAGAGCGTCAAGGGGACCGAGTCTCCATTTAAGCATGTTTCCTATGCCGTATTCGGCTGTGGCAACCGAGACTGGGTTCAGACCTTTCACCGAATTCCTAAACTTATCGACTCGGCGCTCGACAAGGCCGGCGCCTCACGTTTGGCTACAATGGGTCTCGCAGATGTGTCAAGCGGCGACGTCTTTGCCGAGTTCGAGACTTGGGAGGATGAGATTCTATGGCCTTCGCTCGAGGAGAAGTACCACCCCGAGAACAAAAGAGCCACTACCTCTGCGTCCAAAGCAAGGCCATGGGGTGTCGATGTGACTGTGTCGAGCCCTAGGAAAACAACTTTGAGACAAGACGTGAAGGAGGCCGTGGTCGTTAATGCTAGGGTACTGACAGAGGGGGCTAGTTACGAATCCCGCGGCATCAAGAAACATCTTGAGATCAAGCTACCCGAGGGTATGACGTATAAATCCGGTGACTATCTCGCCGTGCTGCCCATCAACCCGAAACAAAGCGTACATCGCGCCCTGCGCTGCTTCAAGCTAGCGAGAGACGTACACCTCAGTATCACTACCGACCAACCCACTTTCCTCCCAGTCAACGAAAATATGCCGGCTTACGACATTCTCAGCTCCTACGTGGAGCTTTCTCAACCCACAACTAAGAGGGTATGTCTGAAGCCTTAGACCTCACGATTTTAGATATCCCAAGATTCTTGTCTTCTAACATCAAATCCAGAGTCTCCTCACCCTCCTTGACTACGTGCAAGATGAGCAGACAAGGGATGAAATCACGCGTCTCGCGGGGGACGCCTATACCGATGAGATCAGTTCCAAGCGCATCTCCCTCATTGACATCCTCGAGCGCTTCCCGACCATCGACGTTCCCATCGGTGTCTTCCTCACCCTCCTGCCTCCGATGCGCGTCCGCCAGTACTCCATCTCCTCGTCACCTTTCGCAAACCCCTCCCACGCAACTGTGACGTTCTCCGTCCTCTCCGCCCCCTCCCTGTCTGGCACTGGCCACCAACACATGGGCGTGGCCTCAACTTACCTCGACTCTCTTGCCCCTGGAGACGCCGTTTCCGTCGCCGTCCGCACCCCCAGCACGGCTTTCCGCCTGCCGCGGGAACCAAAGTGCACACCCATTGTCTGCATTGCCGCCGGCACCGGCATAGCGCCCTTCCGCGCCTTTGCACAGGAACGCGCCGCCATGATCCTCGCTGGCCGCAAGGACCTGGCTCCCGCGTTATTGTTCTTCGGATGTCGTAGCCCCGAGTTAGATGACCTGTACCGTGACGAGTTTGACGAGTGGGAGCGCATCGGCGCTGTGACCATCCGGAGGGCGTATAGTCGTGCTGCGGAGCGGAGCGAGGGGTGCAAGCATGTGCAGGACAGGATGTGGCATGATCGCCAGGAAATCGTCGATCTGTGGAGGCACGACGCCTCGGTTTATATCTGCGGGTCTAGGGCTGTGGCTAATTCTGTGAGGAACATGGCTATCAGGTTGAGGGTAGAGAAGGCCAAGGAGAGGGGAGTCGAGACTGATGAGAAAGCTGCCGAGGACTGGCTTGAGTCTCTGAGGAACGTGAGGTATGTCATGGATGTGTTTGATTAAGAAGCCAGAGAGGCCACTAGTGTAAGGCTGCCGTTAGATCAGATTCTCCACGTATGGTCTCTTGTCTCGCTCAGGCATCCTCCAACCGTCTTATACATCCAGAAACCCATGTAGCACTCAAGATGATCTTCCGATTAATCGTGACAATTACACTCCGCAAGCGCCTAACGTACGGATGTCGTAGAGGCATCTATGGGCAAGATCTGTCTAGCCAAGATATTTGTTGGTGGTTCAAATTTGAGTACCTCCGCATGATTTGTAATGTAACGCAAAAATCGCCTACCTACATTGCGATAGCATTTTACAGCTGAAAAGGATTCTTAATTGAAGGCCGCAACTTCTTATGGTATACTATCGCAATGAATTTAACATATCGTTCAATCGCAACTAAGAAAAACATTTATGCTGTACAGCCTCAGAACATTTTGAAGGACCCGTAACTTCATCTCGTCTGTTGGACTTTCCGATTACCCTTTTAAGACATTTGGAGCTCCAAAGACAGATGACCTAATGCAATTCTCCAGGGGTATCGTATGTTGTGACCTCCTTTCCCTCGTTACTGATGATCTTGGCTCTTATGCTAAGAGTAAAGAACCCGTTGACCCTGGAACCATATCCGATTCGCTGGTTGAAGTCACGCAGACAGCAGTTTCTGTCATTCCTGTATGGGTGTAAGTAACCTAGGCCTGAAGGAATTTACTGGCTTTCTTACCGTAAATCTGGCCAATGTGCCAGTTTGGATAATGCTCCGAGGGCGCATCCATAGTCTCACCTGCCAAATGTGCACCTCCCGTGTATATGAATCGAATGCTGGTGAGGTCATAGTTCCGGCACAAATCCAAGCTGGATACCATGTGTACGAGTATAGGAGGAGCAATGTTAATGTGTTCAATCTTGAACTTCTCGACTGTTGCCAATAGCGTCTCAATTTTGTATTTTGGTAAGACGATAACCTCTTCGCCACGATAGGGAGCAGCATGAGCCATAACTACCAGGCAGTATGCATGACTGAAGGGTAAGAGGCCAAGAAGTGCTTGTGAATCGATTCTATGCCGTTTTCTCTAGAAGCTTTCGTATGTTGTCAGCTGAATAATATTAGTAATAATGTTGTAGTGCGTGACCATGACCGCTTTCGTGTTTATTCATTAGCCACGCTCTAGAATGCCTAACTTGGATATCTTACGGGGAGGCCCGCCGCTCGAGTAGCTCAAATATCTGTTAAGACAACAGAGCCTAACCCAGCGGGCGAAAACCTGAGCAAGGTATCTCTTGGTCTTACGATCATAGACTTTGGATCGGTCTGCCTCATCATCCAGGTCTGACGCATTAAGAGGTTCGACATCGAAATTGAAGTCTTTGCTCGTTATTTGGATAGGGCGTCGGAAGAAAAGTCCGATGGAGCGATCTTGGGTGATGCAACACCACCAAACCCGTTTTCGAGCTTCTAGTTCCTTTTCCGAGTATACGCTCAAGGTAGAGTAATGATGTGCCTCTGCTCGCTTCGCATACTATATGGCGAGACTCAGCCAGGGTACATTTGGTGTTTTTGAAAATGATAGGGATGCTAGTGTATGGAGAAGTGTAGCTTGGGAGATGACAAGCGAGCAGGTTTCAGTTTGGAAGTCGTATAACAGCTTTGTGCGGCGAAGACAAGTCGCTCTCATTGTACGCATGTCGGTGAACCCAAGACAATTTATCAAAGCTTCAGGAATGAAGGGGCATGGCGCAAACAGAATGGCCTGGAACAGTAATAGAGAAACATTTCGGGGAGATGCATCACTTGGAGAATCGTACATGTCCCAGAAATCGCCTTCATCGAGTAAAGACATCATAGGGTAAACATAAAGAAACTACTGCTCAATAAACTGGTCCAGTATAGAACGTGTAGGGACTCTGAAGCATCCCTCAAGCTCGAGAAAGTTCATGTCTTGATGCGGCATGGTTCGAATATTAGACACGGTGAGAAATGTATAACGGCAGTAGATGACATCTGATGGATGTCGATGAGCTAAAGGCAGGGGAAGATAGTTGGATTGGAAGACCAAAATATGGCTGATGGAGACTAAACCTGGGGAAGCGGCGGCTGGTTTGGCCGGGGACCTTTCGAACTGGGGAAATCTAGAGCAAGATCTGGGACACTAGTGAAGATTCTATTGGTTGCATCACTGGGGTGTGAAACTGAGGTGGCCAAGTACCTGGGATTCAGGCCGATGACAAAAGATGCTTTTGTCGAGTATCATGTACAAACAAAATCAGTGGAGACTGTGAATGTTCTAACGCAATCCACATGAATCTCTCTTGGTCGTCTTAGCCATCCTAACCGGAATAATGGGAGAGTATGGATCAGGGCCCATTGGCAAACAGCCAAGGTAATAAGAAATTGTACAAGGGCTTGTGTCATGGATACAGACAGATGCCTTTCGACGCCCTTGATGTTGAGTGACACTTTATGATTGGTGATGGTCTTGAGTCAGGGCTTGATTAGCCAAGACATCGAAAGGAACAGACTACACGGTGTGGATGGGTCGGTGCGGCTGACAAGTTGTCAGACATTGCGTGTATTCGGTCCATTGATCCAGATTGGTATATTCATCTTGCGTTATGTTGAATCCTGCCCCTTAGAGGTTTTACCATTTCGGTTGTTATCTTAACGAATCCCTGCTTGCATGTGACACCCAGTGCCTGTTTAACACAAGTCTATCACTTACTATAAGTCAGCAATGACCTAGCCCCGCTTTAATTGTAATAAAATCTACTGTACGCAGTCGTGGCGGTAACATGACAGGATATAACAAAACTGGCCCGTGCATGATAGTAGTCCTGTCCGTGCATACACTCTTATCCCTATAATATAACAGGATATAACGCATCTAGCCCATGCATATTACTAGGTCATCTATATTAGTTATTTCATATAATATAATTATAGTTTTATTTACCCCCCTTTTCTCTTCCTCTTCTATTTCCCTCTTTTCTTATTTAGCTCTATTAATAATACTATTTAGATCTTACTAAATCCTACTCCTTACTATTATAATAAAAGCAATACTTAGGTCTAGATCCCGCCATACTTATATCCTGCTATATTACTTCCGTTATGCCTACCTCTCTTTACCCTCTTCTTAATACTCTTTAACTCTTCTATAATATAAAGGCTTATCTCCTGATCTGCACTTAAGAAAGCTGCAAATTTGCACTATCTAATGGCCCTTCACAAGTAATAGCAGATCTCCGCGATAAGCATAATATCCCCACAGAGGCAAGGAAGGGTCTACATCGCCTTCTTAAGTCTTTATCTCCTAAACTTCTAGACCCTAATAAGGCACTACTGCCAGCTAATAGGTCAGCCCGCCATAATAAACTGCAAGTCTATGAAGGCTTTGCCTGCCTTAACTGCCCATTCCGCACTATCAGCATCCAGTTAATGCGGCGCCACCAGTCTAGTCCGCCTGAGGGCTATAGCTCTGGGGTCAGCCATACTCGCTCCCTTCGCCATTGCGATCTGAACTAACAGTTTAAGTATATCTATCTGCAGATATAGACGACTGGATCAACGCGAAAATACTGGATTATTAAGCGAGGTAGAAGTATTATCTGGCAGGTAGATAGCCCTGCAGTATAGGCCTACCTGCGCGGTGTATTGATACGGGAGTTCAGCCGATAACAACCTAATCCTGATATAATAACAACCACGGCTCCGGCTCCATCAGCAGGTATGATAGCATTTGCACTGCAGACGCCTTGGCTAGATCGAACCGGCTGGGACCGAATATATAGCAATAAAGGTTAACATAAAGTGCTTGCCGCCCTGACAAGGACTTGTACTTCCCCAGGTGGACAGGAATATTTCGTCGGATTAGGTAAGGTATATGGACTTGAAGATGATATTATCAGTCCTGGTGAGGATAAGGATAGGATTGCCTGCCTCGTTCGTCTGGTTGACGTAGTGATAAGTCGGTGCGAGGAGACAGCAAGGAAGACAAGCCGACATATACTCTGCTAGCTCCGAAGCAATCAGGCATCGTCGATATACGGCAAGCCTTTCAACCTCGTGCAGTTATCGTCAACAAGTAAGTATCGGCTCTTGCTTAAATGGTGCCTGGCTATGGTCTGCCGCATCTACCGCCTACGCCCTAATAGATATATAAAGGTTGCAGGCCTGGTATTAAGCAGGAAGCAGCTGCAGTTCCTAGATGCAATTTAGACTTATGAGGCTCTGGGGGACTTGGCAGCACTAAACGAGCTTATAGGTCGGCATAAATGCCAGGTTAATTATGCTTAAGAAGTAGCTAGAGGGCATAGGGAGTTATATAGCGAGAATATAAATACGGAGGGTAAGGAGGAGGAGGATAATAATAAGGATAAGGAGGAGAGCGAAAAAGACAAAGAGGAAGGAGAAGGAGAAGAAGAAGGTAAAGATAGTAATTATAATTACGATCACAATTAAGAAGTAGAGGAGGGCAGCAATAAGTAAGAGAATAATGGCGGGTTTACTGTATAGTTAGAAGATCTAGGTAAGATAATAGAGGAGGAAGATATTATAAAAAAGGTAACTAGATATAGGCATAGGGAGCTAACTAAAATTACTTTCTATATACTATACCTAGTCTTAAGGTTATTTAAATATTATAAAAATACTTTTTATTTTTATTCCTGCTTTTATTATAATATTATTGCTTATATTAGTTATAAACCTTATTATTACTTTACTAGCCTATAGCTAATTAGAATTTTATAATTAAAATTAAACCTAATTTAATTTTTATAG
>JAAOAL010000206.1:0-11479 GCA_013186775.1 Fusarium dlaminii | reverse complement strand
TAGCTAGCTATAAGGTTATAGGGCTTATTCCTAATTATTAAATATTTAAAAGAGGCTTAAGTATCTAGTTTAAGTAAATAACCTTTTTCTATCTTTATAGCCTTATAGACTATAATATTATAGATTACTATATAGATTATTCTTAATAGGGCTCTAATTATAACAGCGTATCTGCAATTACTAATAAAAATCTATAGGTAACCTAAATCTATTAGAGTGGAATGGATTTAGGTTATTTATTTATTAGTGCCTTTTTTTTTTCTATAGGGTTTCTATTAGATTCAGGGCTGTATCCGCCTTGTATATAGGATAGAGTCACAGAATAGCATGAAACAAAGTAAAAGGAATGACAGACTCTGACTTTGTAGTAGGAGAGCGCGAGCGCAAGGGCAAGGCCGCTTGGGCCCGCACCAACGATGATTACGTCTGTTGTATCCATTTCTGCACTTGGTCACTAATCCTGTGCGTACCGAGCACACACGACGGAGCCGTTCCCTTGTTGGTGTTTTAACTCCGCAAATACTGCACGTAACCAAAGGTGCTCGACAACCGATCGTATGATGCTTCGACTGGTTCCCAACATGCGGTAACGAAGATATTCCACGGAGGAACTTTTTACGGCACGATGCGGAGCATTTTCGGTTGTCGGAGGAACTAAAGAATTAAACCTACGGAGGAAGCTTTCCCAAGTTTAGCCTTAGCGATCAAGCCACTGAAAGAGACCGACCAATAGGAGTGAGGTTGATTATATCGATACTTTATGGTCAGCGTCCCTTACTTTTAGAATCTCATTCGGCCTTGATAGGGGCTATAGCTCAGTAGGCCATACAATGCAGTACTCACCTGCCGTACGTACCCATCTCTCGAACACCTAGACAAAATGAAACTTTTCAGCATCCTAGAAAAAATGAGAAAAGGTCGTAAGAAAGCAGGCGAGACAATGATCGTGAATCTAGATCAAGGATGTATTCAATAATTGATCTTCCCTCAAGCTCCGTAATCTTGCCCGAATTTGACATGACATCCTGTCGTAAATGCCGACCGCGAGGTCGACGAACTAGGTCACTAAAACCAATCTTATATAAACTAGCAGTGGTTCGTATGTTTCGAGTTGGGTTTTGCTACCAAACATGTAACTTATGCACTACTTGAGTATCTCTGATCTTAGAAGTCATTGTGGATTAAGGAGAAAATTGCTATTGAAGGAGGAATGTCGCGTTGACGCTTGGAGTGGCACACATCTAACACATACGTAGAATATCGCAATCATATCACACATGTAGTTATGCTCATAGTGGTATAGCGAAGGGTACCGGGGCTACTTCCCTAGCATTGATTACTGCTAATAATATAAGCAGGGGTTTTGAGACATTCTATTTAGAATACCTAACTATAGCAAATAACAGCGATATGCAGCCTCTCACGGCAGCAGTGGCAAAGTTTGAGATTAAATGCGACGCTATGGACATGCTAAACCAATCCAGTGTATGAATTCTGATGACCTTGGCAGCGATTCAACCAGTGATTATGCAGCACAAAAACCTCTTCATAAAACACACGGTGAACACTACGGTCGTAAGGACTGACTGGCTGGAGATAAATGATTACTGTCTTCGGGCGTTTATACTGAGATTCTGCTATAAGTCATACTTATAATGAGTTCTATACAATATCTGTTGGGACAGGAACACGCTACCAGACTTTGAAGTCCTTTTGTTCGGTCAAGAGATGCCCTTTCTCTGGATATCTGATCGTTGCCCCCCTGTTGAGCGCCTCCAAAATAACCCTCTCTGCTCAAACGCCAGCCATACAGGCTTGTTACTGTTGTCGAGCCTCCTCAGGCGGGAACTGCAGCCACTGGTCTAGATCAATCTCGGTGCCAGTGACGGTGTTCCAGTCAATGACTTCTTGCTCTATCGAAGATGTGAGATCCGCGAAGCTGGTCTCCTTGGATATGGCGACGGCCGAAGATGTAGGACTACCCTTGGCCAAGTCGAGGTTTAGCTCTGCCAGCAGAGTTTGCCCGCCAGAGTCGGTCTCGGTAAATTTGAGGTCTTGGTTGGTGACGCTTGTGGCGGCTAGCTCGTTGATGTCAACGCCAAGCTTGCGCAGCGCGACATCTAGGAAGCCAACGATATCGTCTGCGGCAGCGTAGATCTCGCGAAGCTTCTCCATGACGTACATACACTGCTGGAATCCGCGGGCTGCAAGAACACGGGCCCGTGGAGCAGGGTTTCTCATCTCAAGGAGCTGTATCATCATGGCGGGCAGGATGACTGTCACCCCAGTGACGGGAAGGAACCTGTCAAGTCCGAGATGACGTAGCTCCGTTGCCATGTGTGTAATATATATAGTGGCGTTCCGAATATGTAGGCGGGATACGCCCTGGACTACGCTCGGGGTAGTCATGACCTGGGTGGGCGACGGTGGTAAGAGCTGCGGACGATGCAAGGTCAAGTCTATGGTATAGTACAACATGTGTAACAAGGTTCGCTGAACCGCGATAGTCGCATTACTGTTCTTTATATCGAGCCGCATTAGAGGGGTGTACCGGCAACAGGGAGGTAAGGCCTCAGCCCAAGCCAAAAGTTCGAGGTTGACAGATAGGAAACTTTCCATATTATCAAGCTTCTTATTTGGTAATAGCATACAGGTGCTGTTAGTAGTGTTTTCTGGAATGGCCTTATTCCGCATATCGTCTGAATACATAGAATTTAGCACGTGGCCGATGCAGATGCACAGCTGAACTTGTGCAATAAATAATGCCGCAAGCTCCTGCTGCATCGTAATATCTCGGACGACGGCGCATTGTCTTGGGAGAATATTATTATCCTGAGGAAAGACCTCGATCTCGAAGTCGCTCTCCTCCAGCATCGGAACATCGAAATCCTTGTCGTGTATACGGCTAGGCTGCCGCATACCTAGAGCGATAAGGCGATCACGCATGAAGCATGACCACCATATTCGTTTATACAGCTTCTGTCTGGCTGATGACATACTCGTGGTACTCGGATCTCGATGGAGGCACAGGGTGTATGCCAGCGATATGGCCACACCTATCCAATGCCAGGCGCCTTTCTTGTCTTCTGATGTCTCGTACCAGTATGTCATCAGGAGAAGAGCTTGCATAACCACCAACTGATTCGGTTCGCAGTCGAAATCATACAGCAACTACAAAGTCGTTTTGTCAGCCCCTGAAACTCTGGAATGAGAGATGGTCTACTTGCTCTGGTCTTCTGAAAGAATGACTTCCTCGCAGCTTTGCGGTTTGCATAGCCGGCCTCCAGCAGAACCTCTATATCGACAAATGCCGTGGCAGCAAACATGACGGCCTGGTACATTAGCAGGCTGACCTTTTCGGCCCGGCCATCGCCGGCGTTTATGGCGTTCAGGAATGGAAACAACTCTAGAGGCATATACGGGTTGACATATTCCACGTAGGCTTGGAGCAGAGCACTCTGTAGCGGCACACTTGGCACCGACAGAGCGCCCTTAGACTGGAGATATCTTATATCTTCAGCGGCAACCTTGGTTGGAAGAGGCCTGAAAACGGCGGGCAGCTGGCCGCCGAGGCTTGGTGCACCATGCTCGATTGCTTCCTTGGCTGCGGCCGCCTCATTTGGTACGTTGTTTGCAGCAAGGCCATTAAATGAACCGATAAAAGCACCTCTCGGCTTACGAACCTCTGCAACGCCGTGGAGGTTTGTTACGTTCGCCACAGAGCGATTCTGTACTTCCGCTCCCGTGACTTTGTTGGCGATGAAGACGTGGTTTCTAGGGATGACTAAATGTCAGCCATCAACTATTTTAACTGTAACGCTCCCCTTATTCTCATCGGCCGTGAATGTATAAGAGAACTGGGAGATGGATGGCAAGAACTCACGTTTGCCAGCGAGTTTGCTGGATACTGCACTCCATCTTGTCCCATCTGCAATTTCGACATGGCGAGCCGTACATGACGTCACAGCGCACTTTGCGAGCTCGGCAGTGTTTGCATGCCCATGCTGCCCGCTTCCTGACTTTGGCGGGCACCGAGTGTCTCTTTCCGTGTTTTGATGAAATGATGCTCTTGCTGCTGCGAATATTTGTCTCTGTTCTGTCTTCTGTTGCGATTTCTTTAATCGCCGCCTTGGCCGGAACTGCGGAAAGCTCGTACACGCTCATGTTCAGGCGTGATAATACGTATGCTGAAGTTCCCGAAATGGCGGCGAGATGCGGGCTAAAAGAAAGTATGACTGCGATGTAAAATGCAACTCGCCGAGTCGACTCGGTTTCGAGAGCCCCTATACATCGTTCAAAGAGCTGCATGTAATTATCTTCGAATCGTAGATATATGCCGCTGAGTAAGAGGCGTGCTGAGGTAGGCCGAGATCCATCCTACCACCAAGTCACGTACAGTTAGCGGCCATCTAGTGTGGCAGCCCAAAACTTTGGTCCTAAGTCATGGCATTGACGCCATCCCGATGGTAACCTCTAGAATTCGTCGGCGAATTTTCCCCTCATTCTTCCCCCTGGCGTCTGAGAATTGGCGGCGCAAATGTGAGGCCGAGCCTGCCGATGACCCGCGTTTTCGGTGGAGCTTGCGAGGTGCTCCGAGGAGTATCACAGTTCCCCGTAGCCTTAAGTGGTTCTAGGAAGAACTTGTGTTCATGACTTCTCGGGCATGTCGCAACGTGAACGCAAAGGAAGGCCAGCCATGCATCCTTGGCTACACTGTGGGCAATGACATATCATGCCGTTTGTATCAGCTTCCGGAACAGCGTGGGCGTCAATTCTACTTTGCCAAGGCCTTCGACGTGTTTGCCCCCATCGGGCCAACGCATGTACGCCCAGAGGTCATTAGGCAAGGGGGAAGGCCTCAAACTCATTACACGTCTCAATGGAGAGACTGTGCAAGACGCAGAGTTTATGAAAGATCTCATATGGAAGCCAGCCGAGATATTAAGTTGGATGAGACAAGGTATGTTGCCAATTCGTGCCTTTATAATATCTTCTCCTGCGTCAGCACTCAACTAATCGGTGCTTGAGCTATTAAAAGGCATGACTATCCCTTCTGGGAGAGCAGTCATGACTGGAATGCTAGCAGGTGTTGGAGTTTTGAAGAACCCTCGCCGTCTCTTGAGGGACGGAAACATTGCTGAAGTGGAGATCCCCAACGTCAGTGTGTTGACAATTAAGACTATGTTTGGATAAGGGATTCATTTGTCTCCAATCAGCAACGCATAGGGAGTGCTAGCTAGACATTGAAATGGTTTTCATTTAAGCTGCAGGTATTCCAATTCAGATTTTAAGTAGCCCGAAGGTATAGCGTTATGTGGGAATATTCAATAATGGACTTCGACACTGAAATACACGGGGTGCGACGTGATCTGAACCGCCAAGAGATTCCATCGATGTCAATATCATCATCAAGGGAGCTTGAGGTTATTCGATACTCTATAGAATTGAAATCCGAGCGAGAGTAATGATGGATTGTGTCTGTGTCCACATGTGCTCGATGAAAACCCCCAGGTTTTCCCATCTCCATGCTATCCTGGTAGACAATGCTACGGCTTAAGCGACTTTTTATATAACACTTGATTATGTTTGAGATTCTTCGCATTACGATAGCCAAGCCACCTGGGCCGGGACCCAGTAGGAATATCACAGATGCGGATGGATTGGAATAAGGAGAGGCTCTTGATTCTCTATCCAATGAGTGACTGAGGGTCGGTCTTCCATTGATGAACGGCTCATCCAGATCCCGGTCTCCACGGGCGGCTCTAAGTAGACTCCAGGTATTCGCTTTGACATAGTACCCGCTTACGTCCTTCACCACTCACGCAAAGTTTGCCCCGAATCTCTCCAACATCCCACTAAGCACCCAGAGGGGAATCACGAGGAGATATGACCCCCATAGTATGCCCGCCATGGTGGAGAACTGGTCCACGGGGCCCATCTTCCGGAACCAGTTCACAGCACCATACGACACAGCAAACCCGATGCTGTTCTTTGTCACGTTGGCCAGGACGCCGATATGTGCGGCCCGTGTCGGCAGACAGTCGATAGCATACGTGAGCAGCACGTTGGCCGAGCCGGTAAGTCCGAAACATAGCATACCCCATCCCACACATACCACGATGTAATTATCCGGGTCTCGTAGCGCAAAGCCCATGACTACGCAGCCAGCAGGACTGAGCAAGGAACCAGGCAAGAGGGCGGGGAGACGGGTCACTGGACTTGTCACCCCGTTGGATCGTCGTGTTGCACGGTTGAAGAGCATGTCGGCGAGGGCACCGCCAATGGGGAGGCCAATGAAGATACCAACCAGCGAACCAGCGTTGAGTAGGCCAATAGGCAACGGATCCCAGAGTAAGGGTGGCTGAGTGTAGATGAGAGAGACGAGGATAGAAGCGATAACAGTCCAGCCAATGGTCAGGCCGAATATGACAACAGTAACAAGGACTTGGGGCAGGACGATGAGCTTAAGGGGCTGGAAGAAGGAGATGAGGAAGGCATTCCAGTTCAGCTCGACGAAATGCAGGGAGAACGATCGCCGCACGTATTCCCTCTTGAGCGTCACTTGTTCAGCCGACGATATGGTCTTCGCGGTGCTCGTGACGTTCTCGATCTTGTTCTCCTCGGCTTTGCATTCGGTTTTCCTCGGCACCTCGTCTTCATTCTGGCCCCCTAAGACCACCCCTCCATTGAGGCTTATGCTGTCGTGCGTCGTCTCCGGGAGCATAAGGATGTTGAAGACGAGATTCACAGCCACGGCGATGGACATGACCCTGTTGAACCATCTCCACTCTCCCAAACATTTGGCTATAGCACCGGAAATTATAGGACCAAGCGCTGCGCCAACGGCGAGGAACCCGACGTAGACCACCATAGCCTTGGCGAGATGGTGTCCTGGGAACGTCTCGGCGAGTATGGTCGGAGTGAGAGCCTCGATCAGGCCGCCGGCCAATCCACCTAGGATACGGGCGCTTCGAAGGGATTGGTAGGACTGCGCCTCACCACTCCAGATGTTGGCGGCAAGGAAGACGGTGATAGAGACGATGATTGTGTAGCGCTTGCCGATAAGAAAGGTAAAAGGAAGAGCAATGAAGTTCTGAGTGGCGTCGGTGTTAGCGCGAATAGAGAGAGACTGATGGGGGATTGCCATCCGCAATGGCACAAGTGGAATGTTTCACATACCGAGAGGCCCAAGGTAAGCAAGACGTATGTGCCGAGCTGCGATGCCTCATTCTCAGTGCAGTGGAACTCCTGCATAATGAGCCCGAAGAGTGGCGTTATGCCCGAAGCAAAGACATTTCCGAGCATATTATAGAAGCTAAGGTTAAGGAGGATTAGCAGGCGCCACCAGAGTGGCCACGACTACGAGTTTCAGCATATCTTGTTAACGGAACTCGAGTTTTGGTTTCCATACATAAGGAGACAAAGTCATATTAAAGAGATTGATATAACTTGGTTGCGATAGTGTTCAAGCTGTCAGCAAGCGGATTATAAGTCGTCTTTCGATTTATTTTTACACAACAATCCCGTCCGAACAGCGAACATCGGCCGACATATATATGGTGATCGTCGCGACCCGATGCAGTGGTAAGTACCGTGGCCAAGAAAGCCGCATCATCGCCTGGAGTGGTCTTACATCTGGAGTCGGGGGAACAAGATTCTTCTGCAGGGTTACACGACTCCAACTAACCACCATGGAGCTAGCCTATCATCAACCCCATAAGATTAGCGCCGGAGGAACTAGCGCATAGAGTTTCTCCGCGCTAATGGCGGCCTAGACGCTGGATACTCCGGGATCCTAGTGATCATGAATGGCATGCCCCCCCCAAACTTGTCACCCACTACATGGAGGATTGAGATTACAAACCTGGATCTTAGCGAGAAGCCCATATTTTCTCAATAGTTAGAATGTCGTCGCTCTGGTGACTGTGATTATCGATGAATCAAGCAAGGCTCGTCTCATAAAAGATAACTTCCTAATGGTGAGCACGCAAGGAAATTAGGTGGCTGCGAGTTCCGACTACTTGTACTCTCCCACGGATCCTTGTTTTCACAATTGTTTACACGGTTAAAATGCTCGAAAATAAGGACGCTGTTTTTATGCATGCGATACCATGGCCTAATTTTCAATGGTGTATTCGCGCAACTGCATCTGCCTGCGATCTCCTTATAGCATTCTACTCTACGAAATCTATGCTCATAGGGCTCTCCTGCATACCCAAAGTTAGAGCTTGGCCTTGTCTTCTACCAACGGCAGATGAAAATACTGCTCATACTCCTTCAGGCATTCCGGGTTTGCCGCCGTGCCGCCGACCCTGACCCTCTTCCCACACACTATGTCTTTAACGAGGTTCTCGATTTTCTTCCCGTTCGGCGTGTATGGGATGTCGCGAACCTGAAACATATATGCTGGAATATGCCGCCCGCTCAAGTCTTTCTTGATCGTCTTCGCGATATCTGCACGCAGGGAGTCCCCTAGCTGGGTATTGTCCCTCATTTTGAGAAAGAGAAGCACGCGCTCGTCGTGATCCTTGGACCGGCGCTGCCCGACAGCAATGCAATCCTCGACCTGGGGAAACTTGTGAAGGACGTTGTAAAGATCTGCCGTGCCAAACCGGACACCTTAAATCACCCATAATAGTCAGTTTACACTGTACTCGAAAGATTTGTGCTTGATTAGGTGCCATACCTCCCGGGTTCAGCACCCCATCACTACGACCGTGGATGATGTAGCATTGGGTCTTAAGATCCTTGGAAATGAAGTCGCCATGGCACCAGATGCCAGGGAAGACATCGAAATATGCCTTGCGATATTTCTCGTGACCCTCTTCACCCCAAAATGTGACGGGCATGCTGAAAAATGGCTTCGTAATAACGAGATCTCCTTTCAGGCCCGAATCCTCGATGTTTCTGCCGCTCTGGTCCCAAATCTCGACCTGCATGCCGAGGCTCGGAGCGGCGAGCTGGGGTCCGTGAAGAGGAACGATAAGGTTTCCTCCAACAACTGCGTGCCCGCAGGTAATGATCAGCATGTGCACTTACTATAGGACAGGGGAAGACTAGGGCGTTATGCTCACTGCCTGCAGCTAGATCAGTCCCTCCTGAACTGCTTTGTAGGGCGACTAGCTTAGGGAACATTGCGTGGAACCAGTCACTCGTCTCCATTGGAAGAGGTGCCCCGGACACTACCACTACCTGGAGGCTCGGCATCGGAGGCAATGCTTTACAAAGACTATGCCTAAGCGCCGCGAGGAATTTTGGGCTTGTACCCCAGTGAGTGACACTTCACAACGGCATATCAGCGATTTGTTGGTGACCCGCGAAGGAATTATGGACGTTTAGTGGGTGGCAAGGTTAGACGTACCCCTGCTGCTCCAGGAGTTGGACTTGGAATGATGGCGAGGGATGGAGCGGACTGCCGTCATATAGAACGATTCTCGACCCAATGCTTAGAGCAGCGACCTGCATATTCCACATCATCCACCCAATCTATTCAAGTTATTAGCCAGACAAGGCCTATTGGCAAGTAAAAAAGCAGTTTCGTCCACTAACTGTTGTATACTGATAGTACGTCGAGTCTTCTCGCAGATCGGCACCAAGAATCAAGTCCTTTTTCTGTTGAAGGAGGACGGCGCCGCCAGCATGACAGATACCTGTAGATAATGTCAGTAGTTGCCCTTCAACAAGTCACGGACTATGACTCTTCAGGTCCACGCAGGCCTTAGAATCAGCGAATGCAAGAACCAGCCTACATTTCGGCGGCCCCGTGGTACCGGAGCTAGGAAAAATATGAGCCCAATTTCGAGGATCAAAAGCACCGATAGACGTACGAGTAAAGGATGTAGATTGGATGGTCAAATGGAAGTTGGGCGAACTCCAGTGGAAAGGGTTTAACGTTGAGAAAGTCATTCAGGTGGATACTATATTGTGTTTTATGTCAGTCGAGGTGCTTTCTCTGTATCATGGAGCCATGGCTGCACACTTACACGCCTGTATCATTCCAAGCCGGCCCTGTCATGACAACAACATGCTCTAGCTGCTGTACCCGTTTCTTTAGCTCTCCAACGGCCGTCTTGAGCTTTTCTCGCTGGTCCCGCCTCTGTCCACCATACAGAACCGTGGATTCGACAAATAAGACTTTGGGTTGGATCTGAGAGTATCTCTCGATGACACCCTTAGCTCCCATGTCCGGGGCAGTGGACGAGAAGATGGCTCCGACGCTGCCGGCGGCAAGTAGTATAAGGAGCGATTCGACCGAATTTGTAGCCACGACTACGTAGCTCGCTGTCAGCTTCACCTTGAACTCCTAGCATGTGACGACGGTCGTCCAACTTACTCGCTACGCGATCCCCTTGCTTGACTCCCGCGTGTCTAAAGGCACTCGTGTATAAGGCGACATGGTCGCGAAGCTCCATCCACGTTAGATGGCGCCATTCCGTTCCCCCCTCGCGACACGCTGATACAGCAACCGCATCTGGATGTGCAGCTAGACCTTTGATCAGTATGTTCTCCGTGTAGTTAAGCCGGGCACCCGGGAACCATCGTGGCCGTGGACACATAGACTCGATGCCAACGGCGACGGCTGTCGGAGGCTTGGTGTATACAAGGCCGCAAAAGGTCCAGATCTCGCGGCAAAAGGACTCGATCTCGTCAACGGACCATTTGTGCAGCTCGGTATAGTTGGTCAAGTTCAGGTCGTACTTGCGGTTGATAAACCTTCGGAATGCGTCTAGGCGCGTCAGATGCGGGCTGGGATGAATCCATGGACCCTTTGGTGCTATTTCTGATGATTCTGGCATCGTTGCCACGTAGAGCTTCGCCGATGGCTTGAAGAGGGTTATGAGGAATGAGATATCCTGAGCAATCTAGATGGTGTCAATATTATCAGCGTTTGTCAGGATCAGTATGCATACGCGGTCGGGTAAAACGATGCAAGTACAATTAAGCGTGACCTTATATGTAAAAATCATGGTTGGATATTTCTTTCTCGAATAATTGACTTACGACTCGGAATCACAATATTGACGTACAGTGCATGGACAAAAGTTCCGATATATCCCGATTTTACCCCAACTACCTTAATTATACCCTGCTATTTCACTCTACAATTAATTAGGCAGTATTTATTTAATTATAGTAATATATATATAAATTTATAGAGAATTAAAAGGAGATTCTAATTATATAGCTTAATACTTAATATAGTAGCTATTTATAAGATAATACTTATTTAATTAGTTAGGTATTAATTTTATTATATTTTTAATTATATTATCTTTAATTTTAATCTATAACTTCTCTATAGTTATAATTAGTTAGTTAATTGCCTTAGTAAACTTTAAATAAGTAGTAATTTTAGGATATATTTTATATATCCTCTCTTTAAGGACTTTCTAGAGATTTTTAATAGGACTAAGGTTAGGACTATATAAAAGCTAGTTAGTAAGAAAGATTTCTCTTTTTCTTACCTAAGGATAGAGCT
>JAAOAL010000205.1:0-19885 GCA_013186775.1 Fusarium dlaminii | reverse complement strand
TGTTTTTATTAAGAATAATTAAATATATATTATTAAATTCTTTATATATATATATATTTATTTATTATATAATAAAAGGAATATAAGGTAAAATACCTTCTAAAGCCTTAATCTAATTAAGGGGATAAGCAAGCTATTTATAGGTTAGTAGGCAAAACGTTTAATCTATAAATTAATTACTTTTTATATCTCAATATTATATCCTTGTTTTATATTTCAATTTCATGTTTATGCGGCACTTATATCTCAACATCTCGTTTTTCCTCACTTTTTGCTTTGGAAATCGCACAACCACCCAGCCGTATCAGCTCGACTACAAAATCATCCACCATCTTGAAGTGTTCAATTTCGTATTCTGTTAGCCTCCGTATTGGCATACTTCTGATGAGATCTGCTGCGGAGCGAAGTAGCTCCAGATCTAGTTTCGCTTGCATATCAAGCGGGTTCTGTAGGGCATTGAAGAATAGGGCTATCATTGCAGCTGCGGGATAGAAGACAATTATCCTGAGGATTGACCGTTAGAATGCACTTGTGGACCATTAGGTAGGCCCAACTGTCTCGTCCTGATTGTCTCAAAGAAGAGAATGAAGCATGGGGAAAAGTAACAGAATCGAGGTGCGTTTCACTTACCAAAAAGCTTCACCCGCAAGCCCATCCATCGCCGCTTGAAGATAATATAGCGTCGATCGACTCGCCTCTAAGGCCAGCGCTAGGCTTGAGTCAATAGCGCCACTTCTGTCTCCTTCATGAAAGCTCGCTCCTGGACTGACAGGGTAGCATCTGCCACTTGCTTGGTGAATCGTGGCCATGAGATGATGGTACTCCAGGTGCAAAACGATGTGCTGCATGCTCTGTGGCAATTTAATCTCTGGTGCAAACTGTGGATGCCGAGAAACTGAGAGCGCAGGTCGAAATTTGAGTGGAATAGATAACCGCCAGGTCTCGATCTCACTGTCCAGCTCACGGATATCATGGAGGAGCTCTGTGTCGGACTTCCGGAGGGCCTGAGCAGAGTAGAGTAGTCGAAAGGTTTTTCCCTTTAATTGGCCAAGACGTAAGTCTCCCGGAAGATATGGAAACAGGCTCTCGTCCGCAAATGAAAGGGACAATATGCCGTTGCTCAAGGCTGGACGACAAAAGCAATTTTCCAGATACCTATCCGGCAGGGTGAGGTCGCAGTGCTCTTGGCACATGATGGGGGGTTGGCCAGTCCGTAACGCCGTGTCCTGGTCGAAGATGTAGCAGAGCCAGAAGATGGTGCGGAGGTGGCGCACCTCTCGCTCCCGCCGACTGACTTCTGCTCCGTAGGGCTTGATATTTGTCTGCATATGTCCACCAAGCCTGAAAACTATGCGGCAAGCAATTGAATGTAGCATAGCAGCAGAGTATAAGCGACCAGAAAATATTTGATGCATATGCTGTTAACGTAGAATGAGCTATCAGCTTGTCAACCTATGCTTGACAGGGATCCGATCCTTACCAGCATGAAGACAGTCTGGAGGGTCACGATATTCGCGTTCTCTACCATATCAGATAGTAAATAGTGCGCTTTGACGGCACATTCATCGCTATCCACAATGGGGCGCCACGTCGAGTCCCCATTGAAAATGCACATGATGGCGAGAAAGGCCAGGACACAGCCTTTAGCGCTAATGCGTTCTAGAGACAGCGGTCCCTCGCAGGGCTCATAGGCAATCGCGACGGTGTCTCGAAATAGGACAGTGTCAATTGCAGGGAATACCAGTCTGAATGCAGAATTCTGGAACCAATATATCCCCTGTTCAACGATGCTCCTGTCTGGTAACTCATATAGCTGCTCGAGAGAACCATGGAGGTACGAGAGTGACAAGCTCGGTGGTTGAACTTGCTGGCGCTTGTCGAAGGCTTTCAATTTCTGAAATGCTGTTACCTCACCAGTTCGAGAGAAAACCCACGCTTGACCTTCTTCCGAGAACAGCGGCATTCCATTGGGACAGGTGATGTGGCCCAGAGGACACCCGGCAAGGTGCATCTGTCCATCTGAAATGCTGCTAGTGCTCAGCGTAACAGGGGATGCGGCATAGAAAGGATGATTTGATTCGTAGGCGGAAAACTGTTCACCAAGGCTCAAGGAACTTTCATCGAAGACCTCGGCTGTCGTCGATGGGGATAGGGTGGTGCAACCAGAAGCAGGAGGGGAGGTGGACTCTATGCTGTTTCTGAGGGCGACGGCCCTTACTAAGGCGTTCTCAATACGCTCAAGGCGCTCAGACAGCTTTGGCCTAGGGGTAGACCAAAAGAAAAGAAGAGAGTTAGCGAGAACATAGTCCTTATATACAACAAAAAAGTTATAGTTCGTCAGAGATTTTGACTTACCTGGAGTTCCTTGGCTCCTTTTTCCCTCTTACACGATCGTAGGTGCATGTAAGACCGTGATGGACGCACCAGTCGCATTGCGCCCCTGCAGTATCAGAGTCACAGTGAATCTGTTCCCAAGCATGAGCTAATGGCTTTGACTTTGATCACGGTACCGGCACCAAATATTTTGCCTTCAGGTTAAAAGGAGGCAGTGGGAAGAAGAAGACGGTGAGCCGCCAGCTTTGGAGTGGGATGGGGGATGCGGCGCTCATGGTAGGAGATGGTACCTTTCTTTTGTGGCAGGCATCGCAGGCCCGTTTTTTCCCCATGTTGGGTAATTCTAGACCTAGAAAACCAGCTGTCGGGTAAGCGAAACCTCCCTGTTGAGAGCAGGCAGGACAATTAGTTGAGGTGGCCTCCAGAATTAGTCCAGTAGCCACAACGGCAAGATGGATATGAACGAAAGCAAGGGTTAAAGGTCAAGGTATGAGGATTCCTTAAATTTAGAAAAGGCAAGCAATGAACCAGATAACCAGATATCGAGACTTCAGGTGGCAAGTTAGGCTGCCCTCAGCCCGAAAATCAACGTTGGTGGTTGAGATGGGAAAGTCCGCTGACTAGGTGGAATAGCCTGATTACTAGCGCTGATCATGAAGATCAAGGCTTCTAGTCGGCACACCAGAACCGCTCAAGAGGACTGTCTGGTGGAAGCAGCCGGGCATTTTCTTGGTGTCTGGTGGCAGTAGCTGCAGTGCTGCGCCCGTTACTTAGCGGCGGTGAGTTAATTAAGGTTGGGTGCTGTCACGGAAAGTTTCACGGCACCCTTGAGCCCAGCAATCACCATACACTAGTGTCGAAGCCCGCCACAAATCACTTCAAGTAGTTAATTCAGTTAGTGGAGAGAGTAATCGCGCCCGGGGTCGCCTGTGGGCTTTGGCGCTATAGCATGAACTAGTTGGAAGTCTAGAAGGCAGTCTCGACTCGCACTAGAGCCTGCACGGGTTCGCATACCATAGTTTCCCCCCTACACCAAAACGATGATCCAACAAGCCACTACGGAGGTCGGAGACGACGGATGCACAAAATCGGTCAACTAGAGAGAAGGGTGTCATTGCCCGCCGTATCTGACTCGGGATACAAACTTGGATTACACGGCTGTACGAGCCGTACCTCATATGTGTTGGTGTCATTATAGCCCTTGGCCTGGGCAATTGTACTTATGAAGAGTAGGTGTTTTACACTGACTTTTAGAAGCAATTCCTGGAGCCTCTACCCTATTGGAAGCGCGTAGGACGACAAGCGACATAATAAATGGCATTCTCGCAATACTACTAACACTCAGCTACCAGCCACCACTGTTTCGAGAAATTTCCCAAGCGTCGATAACACTAGGATGGGTCTCCAGGCCTTGGCATCTCCCCAGTGCTTAAGGGTATGGGAGACCTACCCCGCTCATGTTTTAAGCCTCTAACAGTTAGCGTCTGCTGAAGGAGGTGTCTCAAGAATCGAACTGACAAAGGTCTTGATTATTATAAGTCTACTTACTATGGTACACAGCATGAGTTTTGTAACCCCGCACAGGTTGGTCGAAAAAGGTATCTTTGTCGCCACCTAAAGTACTTATTCAAGTCAGCTTCAACTTTGCCATTTTATTATTATTATTATTAAAATAGCCCTACAGGTTTATCTTTAATAACAGCCTAATGTATTATACTAATAGGAGTAAACCCTCTTAAAGGGGACTTAATATAATTTTAATAGTATTTTTTTATACTATATATAACTTTATTAATAGCTACTTTATATTTAAGAGATCTAAGTTTCTTTATTATATACTATTTTAATTATACTTTAAAGTTATATTTACTTATTTCTTTATATTATTATATACTTATTAAGTAGGCCTTAAGTTATATTATATTATTTCTTTAAACTATTAAAAAACTATATTAAAAGAATTTTATTTAGTTATTAACCCTTTAGCCTAGCTTCTTTAACTAATCTTTTTATTAAACTTAAAGTAAAGAGCTTATAGCTAATAAATAATAGCTTTACCTTATATAGTATATTATAATTCGTGCCTGTAATAGCACTGTAAGGCTTCTATAAGGCAGCTATAGCATACCCATAATTGCTTACATAGTAATTATAGCCCGATCTTTTGCCCTGTTGTTTAACGGCTTGGGCAACTATTATATAGCAAGTTATCTTTTTACTTTATATAGAGCTTAGTATTTTACAGTTAAAGGGTAATCTTTTAACTTAAAATATATAAATTAGTATTTTTATAGTTTTTATATAAAAAGATTTTAAAAAAAGAGTTCTTAATTCTTTATAATATTATATATTAAGGCTTAAATAAAATAGCTAATAAACTTAATATAAGTTAAAGGATATAAAAGTGTAATAAGTAAAGGTAGTATTAGGTGGATAAAAGTTATAGCTGTTAAATAGATAGGTATAGGGTAGGCTTAGCACTGTACAACGGATGCTTCTCAGAGCCTTGTTTATCACAAATTGGCCCAAGTGTTGCTATACCTCTCAGCACCTCTGAAATAAGCTGGTTAGACGACGATAGAATGCCTGTATATCAATCGTGTAAAACATGTCGTCCTACGTATTCCATACTTGAAGTAGCCTGGTGTTTTATATTTTATATATGTTGATGAAGCAAGGTTCAGTTCTCCACCACACGCCTTAAAACAACATCCGATATCATGTATGCGACAGCGCCACTCAACACGATTGATTAGAAAACTTATAAGGTTGCTTGCCAATTATTAAAATCTCAAGTCTGTTCCAGGAAAGGTTGCCCAATCTCTTCTACATCGAAGAGGCTCGAAAGCCCGTACTCAGGGTCGATAAAGTTCAGCCAATCAGAATGTAATGGGGCTTGAAAGTATTTTAGCACGGCCATCGCGTCTTCCAGTCCGACAATATTGTGTGAAATGAGGGAAAACTTATCGAAGGTTACTACATTTATTTGATCAGATATGTTGCTACCATTCTCGGGTTATTACTCTACTTACTGATGAGAAGTCTTGGCAGATACCAAAAGGTTGCGAACTGCTCTAAGAAGAGTCGAAGGATATTTTCTTGCGCTTTTACTTTGGCTAAGAAGTCCGGCGCTGGACTGCTCATACTTGTATAGTGGAGGTGAAGGACTATCAGCGCTGTGTAAACAATGAAGCAAATGGCTGGGTCGACGCTTGGCGAATGCTGGTTGTCCCACTGCCTGACGACCGCAACTATGTCCTGGCAGTGCTCCAAAGTCTTATACCACATAATCTTTCGTTTTTCTTCAGATTCTTCCGAGTGCAGAGGTAGGCAGATGATAAGACGAGAGATATGCAAGTGAAGTACACAAATCAGTCGAGTATGGTATGCACGGTGAGACTCTTCGTGCAAAGCATCGCGTGCAATATTGAGATATTGGGGTGGCAATGCCAACCGTATCTCTGCGAGATGATTGTCGAGCGCTGCTAGACGGTCCCGCAGGCGGTCGCAGGGGCTTTGCCACAATAGGCGGTAGAGGGTGGTGGCTTCCCTCAAAATCGCGGTCGTTACTATGTGGAGGTTGAAGTTTACATTATGGCCATGAGATGTGATCGCCTCGACCGTCTGCCACAACATCTCTGGTTGGTCAGGGAGAAATATTAGGGGCTTGCGACCCCTTTCTCGACCTGGATTGGTAATGAGAGACGTCCTGATGCTTTCGACGTGAACGACGAAAGGACTCGATGCTGTGATGTTTGAATAGGAATCGAGACAGAAAATGCACCACCAGACGTATCTCCACTCATCTTTGTCATCATCAGTTTCATCACAGCGGTCGCGTTTGTCAAGCTGGTGAAGGCCGCAGTAGTAAGCCTTTCGTGTGAGGTGGCCTATTTTCAACCACGCCTTCTCTCCCGGATGCTCATGAAACTCATAATAGGCGAGCAAGCAGGCCTTCCTAAAATCATCAAGAGACCACCGCGATCTTGATGTTCCCAAGTCTAGAGCATTCCTTTCCCGGAGATGCCGTAAGCGCTCCTCGAGGCGTAAGCCACCGCAGAGCTGGCGTTGGCCAAGTACCTTGACAGTCAACGCCAAGATGACGAGAAGGAGGTCTTTGGCGACAGATCCTGATTCGAATTGCCGAAAAAACTTGTCTTTGCGGAAGAGAGGTATAGATGGATGGATATGATAAAAGAAATTATTCAGCCTGGCGGGCCGTCCGTCCCTGTTAACAAAAGGTCTCGATCAAAGGGGAAGGGGCATTACAGTTCGCGCTCGTGCTCGAAGGTCAAGGAAGAATCGGCGGCATTTGGCTGATCTTGTATTGGTGTCGGCCAAGAACCTACCGTCTGCCAAAAGTCACAGGTTGATTCCGTAAGAACATCTTGCGGGCAATAGATGGCGCCGAGATGCGCACTATCAAGCTCTGGGAGGTAAACCTGATCAGTTTGCAGACTTCGCGAAAAGACTTCTCCAGGATTGTCTGGTACGGGTAACGGAGAGGATGGCGGTGCTATAACACAGAGAGTGGATAATGTTAGCTAGAAGTCAAGAAGAAGGTGCCTGGGTTCTCTTGAATAGTATCTTACCGGCGCGTTTGCGAAATCCCCTTACTGGGCCCGGTCTCTTCCTCAATGTGGAGTACACACAGATCCGCCCACTCTCCAGACAGCGAGAACACGTGGGTCGTTTCATGTCACCTGCACAGCTTTAGAGGAATTCAAAACTCGTGGGTCAAACACGGTACAACACTTGACTTTTTTTCTTGGCATCGTCAGCAACCTGTGACAGTAGATTGAGGCTCGAGGAAACATACGAGATGCATAGATCGCACACGCGAGTCCTCAAAGGCCCATTCGACGTAGACTGGCCGCCTGTGGAGGGAAGGGAACTGGCACTTGACATTGGTTTGGGCCAGTCGACGCCGATCCCCCCCATCGATATCTCTACATTATCGATAGAGCTAGGAAAACAGAGATCAAAATCATAGTCCATGGTTCGCAAGATATTCATGTCCGATGATTCCTCGAAGTCAGAAACAGTGAGAAGTTTGTGATCAGAAATCAGGCAGACAGGTGTATGAATCAATTGCTTGTCTGTCTCCAAGGTCAAAAGGGGTCTTTTCAACTATTTGCAGGGTTGCGGTACACGTAGCAGAGAGGGAAGGTCGTAAAGTCGCGATAGCACTCAGTAAACGATGTACCTCAGCGAACATGATGTGGCTAGCTAATCCACCAGTCTGTTTTACTAATCAGTGTTAGCGATGCCACAACTACTTACCCAACTACATGTTCTGGTGGTCGGACCCACCACCCCATGGCAGGATCGGGTGGCAAACTCCGGCGCCCAATGCGAAAAGCCCGACAATTCGGGCCAGGTTTGCGTACTGAGATTGGAGACCGAACAATGGACAGAAGGAAACAGGCGTTTTGAGGCCACGGGTACCGGGGTGACATAGTCAGCAATCTTTATTTGTTAACTGAGTCAGGACGACTGAAGGCCGAAGGCTTTATCTAACGGGTGCAGTGTCTGCGGCATCCTCTCAGAGGAACTCATTGGGCGTAGAGCAACGGAAGAGGCGGCTTATCGCGATGACTAAGCGGAATGCTCTGAAAGTTTGCGGGCTCAAGCTTTTGCTCTGGACGACGAGGGACTCCGATGTCCTTGACCGTAACTTTCCATATGGAAAAATGAGGGCTATGCCGCCTGTCAACACTCCCATTTTTCCGTGAAATCGCGGACCTGAGGAGGCTGTTATTGCCGCACAAAGCATGCTAAGCTTGACTAAGGTTAGTGCTCCGGCTAGAACTTGGACTAGCCGGCTTCCACGTATCCGAAGTCCGTCCACGAGTGGAGGCTCCATATACAACTACCGGTACTCGCTATTGGGCTGCCACGGAGCAAGAGATCTAAACATGGGCATCGTTCTAGAGCATGAGTCAGCGAACAGTTTTTCACCCAATAAACTTGAAATGTGGGGCGAACTGAAAGGCTCTCTGACACCACTAAGAAAGCTTCCACCCTTCAGACAGAGCCACAGCCACGATTTCCATATGGAAAGTTACGATCGAGGATATCGAGTCCTTCCTCACACGGAGCGAAGTTAGAGGCCATATACTTGTAAACTATCCCGCTTAGTCAGCGGCATGATCAATCAGCTCATTTCTCTTCAGTTGATCTAAGCCAGTTGACATGCTCTAAGATGATAAAGATCCTGGCGTTTATTTGTTTTGATTCTGTCAACAAATAAAGATCGCCAACTATGTCACTGGCATTCGCTTCCTCCAACCGCGCTCTACTTCTGTCTATTGCGCCGTGAAATTTGACCGATATTTCCAACATGATCGGCCTTTCGCGCCCATTCACTAATCATCCAGCCTTTCCATGTTTTCTTAGAAAGATTGAGACCCGCTAGTGTCCTACATTCACATAAACCTTCACACTCAGGGACGTATGACTCAGCGGCACAAGCGATGACCGAACCCGGAATGCCAGGTTGGACTCTCATGAACCTGCCAATAAGTCGCTATTAGATCGGCTTGCTTCTTTTATCGATTCGAGAGGTTGGAACTTCTAATTGGCCTCACGACAAACGCCGCTATCCTTCATGTTAGTTTTGCTGCTTTCCGGCATGGATAGCACTTGTGAAAATGGAATCTTGGTGTTATATAAGGGCACTTCCCAGGACCTCATCACTTGCTGACCCGACGTCTGTATCAATTTTCTAATTCATTCCTTAAGCCAGTCCGGGGAACAATCAATCAAATACATCTTCACCATGGATTCCGACGGAAGCTTAGCCCAGACAATATGCGACAAGCCTGTCAATTCCCTCGTTACCGAAGGTATGGAATGGTCCCTGAAGCCGAAAGTGACTGCCTTCAAGGAACGAGACAAGGCCTCTGGCTCCCCTGATCGTGAGTTGGGAGTGACTTGGCGGAACCTAAACGTCCAAGTCGTCAGCGCCGATGCTGCAATTCACGAAAACATGCTTTCTCAGTTCAATGTTCCGATGGCAATCAAGGAGGCTCGACATAAGCCACCCTTAAAGACCATCATAAACAACGCCCACGGATGTGTCAAGCCCGGAGAGATGCTCCTCGTCCTTGGCCGCCCTGGCTCTGGATGCACAACTCTGCTTAATATGATCAGCAACAAGCGTCAGGGATATGCCAGTGTCTCTGGTGATATCCACTACGGGTCCATGACAGCAACTGAAGCCAAAGAGTATCGTGGCCAGATCGTCATGAACACAGAAGAAGAGTTGTTTTTCCCATCCCTTACTGTTGCGCAAACTATGGATTTCGCAACCCGCCTCAAGCTGCCTTTCTGCCTTCCCCAAGCTGTGGCCAATAAGGAACAGTTGCGAACTGAGACAAGGGACTTCTTGTTGCAGTCGATGGGCATTGACCATGCCCGTGATACCAAGGTTGGCAATGCTTTTATCCGCGGCGTTTCTGGTGGTGAGCGGAAACGAGTCTCTATTATTGAGTGCTTGGCCACCCGAGGCTCAGTTTTCTGCTGGGATAACTCTACTCGGGGTCTGGATGCGAGCACGTAAGTTCTTCTAAACAATTTAATCACTTACATCACTGACATTTACATAGAGCCCTTGAATGGGCAAAGGCCATCCGAGCTTTAACAGATGTCCTTGGTCTTGCCTCTATCGTTACTCTCTACCAGGCAGGCAATAATATCTATAACCTCTTCGACAAAGTTCTTGTCCTCGATGAGGGTAAAGAAGTCTACTATGGTCCAATAAAGGAAGCCAGGCCCTTCATGGAGGGACTGGGCTTTATTTATCACGACGGCGCAAATGTCGCTGATTATTTGACCGGCGTGACTGTCCCCACCGAGCGATCTGTTCGTCCGGAGATGGAAATTCGGTTCCCCCGGACAGCGGATGCCCTTCGATCCAAGTACGAAGAGACGCCTATCTATGAGCGTATGATCGCCGAGTACGATTACCCCACCACCGATCTGGCAAGGGAGAAGACGCGACTCTTCAAAGAAAGCGTACATCAAGAGAAGGATAAAAGCCTTCCCCTCAGAAGTGCATTGACTGTTGGCTTCGTTCAACAGGTCAAAGCTTGTGTGACACGACAGTATCAGATTCTCCTCGGAGATAAGGCTACCTTCAGTATCAAGCAGGTATCAACCATTATCCAAGCCTTGATCGCTGGATCGCTATTTTATAACGCATCCGACGACTCAAGTGGCCTTTTCATCAAGTCAGGAGCTTGCTTCTTCGCAATCCTCTTCAACTCTCTATTGTCCATGTCCGAGGTTACCGACTCCTTCACTGGCCGCCCTGTCCTATTGAAGCACAAATCCTTTGCCTTTTACCACCCTGCCGCATTCTGCATTGCCCAGGTTACTGCAGACATTCCTGTCATTCTCTTTCAGGTCTCCGTTTTTTCGCTCATCCTCTACTTTATGGTCGGTTTGACCTCGACTGCTGGGGCCTTCTTCACATTCTGGGCCCTGATCCTTGCCATGACTTTCTGTACGACTGCGCTCTTCAGGGCTGTTGGCGCGACTTTCTCTACTTTTGATGGAGCCTCCAAGGTATCGGGATTCTTGATCTCTGCAACTATTATTTACTCGGGCTACTTAATCCCGAAACCGCAGATGCATCCGTGGTTTGTCTGGATCTTCTGGATTAACCCCCTGGCATATGGTTTCGATGCGCTTTTATCCAACGAGTTTCATAACAAGCTTATCCCTTGTGTTGGTCCCAACCTGGTTCCCAACGGGCCGGGTTTTACGAATAGTGACCCTCAGGCCTGTGCTGGTGTTGGTGGAGCCAGACCCGGCCAACCATATGTGAATGGAGATGATTATCTTGCGTCACTTTCCTACAGCCACTCGCATATCTGGCGAAACTTTGGTATCATATGGGCCTGGTGGATTCTGCTTGTGGTGATCACGGTCATTGCAACCTCGAAGTGGCATAGCTCTTCTGAGGATAGGCCCAGTCTTCGCATGCCACGCGAAAACGCCTCCATCGCTACCGCCCTTTGCCAGAAGGACGAGGAGAACCAGTTGAGCGGGAAAGAGGACGCCATCTCTCGCCGTGGCGACGGACTCTTGACCGAAGATGACCCGAACATTTCAGACGGCATGAATCTTTCACATAACACTTCCATCTTCACTTGGAAGAACCTTACCTATACAGTAAAAACTCCATCTGGTGACCGTGTCCTACTGGATAATGTTCAGGGATGGGTGAAGCCTGGCATGCTAGGTGCCCTGATGGGATCATCTGGTGCTGGCAAGACGACTCTCCTTGATGTCTTGGCTCAGCGCAAGACTGAGGGTACTATTCATGGTTCTATCATGGTGGACGGACGACCATTGCCAGTGTCGTTCCAAAGATCGGCAGGTTATTGTGAGCAGCTAGATGTCCATGAGCCCTTCGCCACTGTTCGCGAAGCCCTCGAGTTCTCTGCCCTTCTTCGACAAAGCCGCAATACGCCCCGTGACGAGAAGCTTAAATATGTCGATATAATTATCGACCTGCTCGAACTATATGATCTCACTGATACCTTGATTGGTGATGTTGGTGCAGGCCTGAATGTTGAGCAGCGCAAGCGTGTTACTATTGGCGTCGAGCTTGTCTCTAAGCCTAGCCTCCTGATTTTCCTTGATGAGCCAACTTCTGGTCTAGATGGACAATCTGCATTCAACACAGTTCGGTTCTTACGCAAACTTGCAGCCGCCGGCCAGGCTGTTCTTGTCACTATTCATCAACCTTCTGCCCAGCTCTTCTCTCAGTTTGATACGCTACTCCTCCTTGCTAAAGGTGGCAAGACGGTCTATTTTGGTGATATTGGTCAGCAGGCCAAAACCGTAAAAGCCTACTTTGGCCGATATGGCGCCCCCTGCCCCGAGGATGTTAACCCTGCCGAGCATATGATCGATGTTGTTTCTGGATATCTTTCGCAAGATAAGGACTGGAACCAGGTCTGGCTCGAATCTCCTGAGCATGCAGCTGTTAGTAAGGAGCTAGATTGCCTTATTGACGAGGCCGCCGGCAAGCCGCCTGGCGCTGTTGATGACGGGTATGAGTTTGCTACAAGCATATTGGAGCAGATCAAGCTCGTAACATACCGCATGAGTAAATCGCTTTATCGAAATACCGACTATATTAACAACAAATTCATGCTGCACATCATCTCGGCTCTATTTAACGGCTTTACCTTCTGGCAAACCGGACACTCGGTTGGCGACCTCCAGCTTAAACTGTTCACAATCTTCAACTTCATCTTTGTCGCGCCAGGTGTATTGGCCCAACTTCAACCTTTATTCATCCATCGTCGGGATATCTTTGAAGCTCGCGAGAAGAAGTCTAAGATGTACTCATGGGTTGCATTCGTCACTGGGCTTATTATATCAGAGATCCCTTACTTAATCATCTGCGCAGTTTTCTATTATATCTGCTGGTACTATACAGTTGGCTTCCCTAATAGCTCTAGCCGTGCCGGAGGGACCTTTTTAGTCATGCTTATGTATGAGTTTATCTACACCGGCATTGGTCAGTTCATCGCAGCCTACGCACCTAATGAGGTTTTCGCATCCTTGGTTAACCCTCTTATTATTGGTATCCTCGTCTCCTTCTGCGGCGTCTTGGTTCCGTACCAGCAGATTCAGAAATTCTGGCGTTATTGGATTTACTGGTTGAACCCCTTTAATTACATTATGGGAAGTATGCTAGTTTTTGATATTTGGGACACTGAGATTAGGTGTGACGACAAGGAATTTGCCCGTTTCGATCCTCCCAGTGGAGCTACCTGCGGCGAGTATCTATCTGATTATCTGACACAGAGTATGGGAGCGGTCAGCGACCTCATTAACCCCGACGATACATCGGAATGCAAAGTGTGCTTATACACCAAGGGCGAAGACTACCTTAGAACTCTCAACTTAAAAGAGTACTATTACGGATGGAGAGACGCAGCGGTCGTGGTCAGCTTTGCCATCAGCTCATACGCTCTGGTCTACGTGTTAATGAAGCTCCGAACCAAGACATCCAAGAAGGCAGAATAAATTCTTATAGACACATACGAAGCTTCTACAGATTACGAAAGGAGTTATATATACTGGAGTTTAACAGATAGGCTTGCAATGGGGGTCAGAGTGTTGTTTACCTATTTATCAATCAAGTATGAATCAATACATTGCTAGACAATGCCTTGAGTAAAAGTAACAACCATTCATAACACACCCATGAGCCAAGCCAACACATAAGCATTTTAGGAACGAAGCTTCTAGGGTCATTCCTATCCCGACAGTTACTGCTGCTTATAATAATAAAATAAATCATATTAACCGAGACAATCAGTTAAGTACGTATATAGACTAAGCCACACTGGCTTAATCAGGGTGCACATATTTAGCTGAATGGGTGTGCGCACCTAGACGGCGCTCCCGAAGATGGGATTGAAAATTATGTCACCGTCCCTCCCGACAAAGAATCACAAAAGAGGAATTGACTCTGTGGCGAGCGAATTCATCTCGCGTTGTCGAAGACGCGAAAGGCCGAGTGCTTGGAAATCGACATATTGATTCCATCGAGACGTTGCATCGTGTGATGGCATCAGGACCTCGGCAACTTGGCGGGTGGTGCTCTAAGCCTTACGCAACGGCTGCTATTGAGTGATCGGATCGGCCGCAGGATGGAAAGATATCCTGCTCTTATAGGCTATTGGTGCGAATTCGCAGCAGGCTTGTGGTTATTTCTTGAGCAGTCGGCGATCAGTAATCATCAGCCTCCCCCCCCAAAAAAAAAAAAAACTATCTTACGCCTGCAGAGCGATTATGTACTTACCCCAATTATTACAAATGCCATTAGCGGAATGCCGTCTTATCATAACTTACCAGAAAATCGCCGACGGGGTTTCTGGATGTATGTTGGCTCTGAGGATAGATTGTCCTATATAGGACCCGAGGGACCTTCTAAATGCCGAGATCAGCCTAGGTTCAAATCTAGATTGTAAGTTGCATAAATCTAGCCCAACTCATTAGAGATTTACCTCACAGCAACTATGAAGGGCATTCAGATGGATGACTCAACCGAAAAGGTGCAAGACGCCGTCAAACTTGTTAATATTTTGACCGGAGCAAGAAAAAGGCGAAAGATCTATGCCTCTCAACCTAGGACCTCGTCCTGATTGGTTGAGCTTTCTTTAATGTTATTAGTTGCATAACCTAAGCTTCCTATTGGTCAATTATCGTAGAGCAAATCAGAATAGAATGTCAGCGTTAAGGATACAAGGTGGGGCCCAACAAATAGCCGGACCATAAGATTGGTTGAGGCAATAAAAGGAGGAAAAGGAGGGGCTGCCGTATCTCCGATGCAGTCCGGGTCGCTTGAGTTAACGTTCCCAACCAAGTCAGTCGCCGATTATTTGTCTCAATGGAATGCTAATGCTGCTTCTGTCTCCTCATGGGCTGTCATCTCCCAAACCCGAGTCTTTCCTCGTCTCCTGAACCGCCACGACTGGCAGATCGTGGTTGTACTCTAGATCCAGTCGTCGTTATTCTGGCCGACCCTGCAAGCAGTACTCTACTAGTAGCACATCATTAACATGCAATCAGTAGCACGGTGCGCCGCTTTGCCTCATCATCCTGAGATAACGGGCGCTAACCTAATCAGACTGTGACGCATGGAGAGGTATGACATATTATAAAACGTGTCAAAGTAACAAGAAGGAGATTATACGAAAAGAAAAGAATACCCGAGCGGGAAAGCAATTAAATAGTTGCTATCGTCAGCACGCGACATTGAAACATACTTCCGTCAAGCACCCCAAGTTATCGATCTTACCTCGATATGCGAAGCATAGCTGCCGAGCCGAGCGAGAAGAGTCCACCCTATCCGATCACAGTCATCTCCGCCTTTGGAAGTCCTCACTCTTTCAGATTCGATGCCGAGTATCTGATACGAATGGAAATACCAAGGCCTGAAGTAACGCAAAATGGCCAGCCAGATCCATCGAGCATGAGTATCTCAAGTTTGAAAGAGCTTCTTTTCCGGCAGTGGAGGAATACATGGGGCCTTAAACCAGCCAATTCAAGCTTTATCAAACCTATCTTCTTTGGCAAGTTATTGGACGATCAGATGTCTCTGAAAGGCAAGTGTTATGTGGTTATTGCAAAGTAACATCCTAGTACTACAGTCCCAAATCAACTCTAGTAGAGTTGATTTTATTAACCTACTTTAAAACTAGTAGGGTTAATTATTACTAGGGTATAGAGTTAATTTGATATTATTCTATATATAGGAATAGTATTACTAATTAGAATAGGGGTTTATTTAGAGTGCAATATATCCTTTTATATAAAGTGCTATAGGGACAGGGTAAATTATACTCCTAAATAGTCTCGTTATTAATTAAAATATAATTATTATTTATATCTTACTATTAAGCTATAGTTACTATAACGATTAATATAATAGCTACAAGCTTGCAATCTAAACTATATAGTGCAATTTATCCCTATATTATTTTCTCTATATACTGCCTTTTTATATATTAGGCTTATAAGTTCGCCTCTATAGCTAATAAAGTTGCTATATATTTAAGGATATAATATTACAATATATAGCCAGACTATTAATAGGAGCTAGTAGAGAAGATAAAATAAATCCTAAATATTCTCTATAATTAGAATAACCTATATTACTATTTATAATACCTAATAGATATAATTTAACCTATCCTATATCTTATACTACTAAAACTAAATAGTTTAAAATATTATACTTATAGTTATATTATTTATTACATCTAAAAGATATAAAAACATTACCCTAAAACGCATTAATAGATAAACCTATAAGGCAGGGGAAGACTAGCACTAAATTGCCCCATATCCACTTATAAGCTACTATAGGAAGAATATATTATATATTAATAATTCTTTCCTTCTTATAAAGGTAGTAAATAGTTCTAGGTTAATATACAGATAAAGGAACAGGCAAATAGACTAGGAGTAAAACCTAGTGCCAAGAAGCCACAAGGAACACTCCAGGCCCTAGTATCTGAGGCATCTATCTATCTATAATAAGTTATAGAGCAGGATACTTAATATCAGGAAGCTTTAAGTCAGCTACGAGTAACCGTTAATGACGCAGGTACCAATATATTCCCTGCTATAAGCTTGTGGCTAGATATGATATAATGGCCGTCGATCTATCGAGGTTTCCGTCGAGATGTTCTATGAGCGTTAACTAGATTACCTAACCGTCACTCTCTTGACAACGACTATATTCTGGGACAGGATACCTTGGACGGTGCGCAGGATCACAGCATAAACACGTCCGAAGAAGGGAAAAAGTCAGATAGCCTTGCTTATAAGGGGCTTTAATTAGGGCAGCCAAGGCCAAAAAGCACAAGGAGGCCTTTGGCGCCGGTGGGCTATAATAAAAGAAGACACCAGTCAATTTTGGGATGTGAGCAGTGTGAGGTAGCGATTTGTAACTCGAGGGACTGCTGGTATTTCTATCATAGGCTAAATTAGGGGGAGCAACAGGTATCTTTGATACGGCGCATTTTAACTGGCTGCAACCCCCTCCGTGACCTGGCGGGAGGTTCAACACAACTCAAGGAATAAGTATGATCATGCCCTCCGCCGGGGCCCGTAGCAGGCGCTAGCCTTGACCTTCCTCCTTGATGTGGCCCTTGTTAACAGCTATATTGTTCAACTTCACGGGCAGCCAAATTGGATGAGATATACCAACCACAGAGCGTGGCGAGAATGCATTTATAACGAATTATTCAACGCCTACGGTTACGACAGTCAGGCAAGGGAGCACTGCCGAGCAGAAGACGAGCGTGATCTACAAAGCCCTCAATTACAGAGGGAACACACCTATCGTGAGATCAATCACGTCAACCGTCATGTCATGTCAGACTGCCTAGCCTGTCAGGGGTGTCGGCAGGGGCAGGTGGGAGCAAAAGCCCAGAAATGGGGCCCCTCTTGAAGAGGTCACCGGCAATGAGGAGAAAAAGGAGCAATAGACGCTACGGTCGCAAACCTCGTATGGTTGCCGTATTTGTAATGTAGCAATTTGTAAGTCCAAGCATTGCTGGGACTTCTATCACCGCCTAATTTAGTAGAAGAATTTTGTACCTTTAATTTGATGCATTTTAATAGGCTACAACCCCCTCATCGTGACCTCGTTGCAGGTTTTCACGCACTCAGAGGATATGCGACAGTACGCATGCGGCTGCTGCCTAGAAGACCTTGCTTCGCCGCATTGCGATTGTGAACCGTTTCGTCAGTACTTCGTCCTCTTCCCACCAATACATATGACATCCCGCCTGAGTCACTGAATGCTTCTGTCGGGTTTTGAACCTCATATCCTTATTCTTGCAGCAAGACTAACCCCGGCCCTCGTGGCCGAACACCTGACTATGGAAACGCCACCAAGCATCTGCGCCTCTATCCCTTCAGCCCAAAGCTTCGGTGGATTGACATTACACAGAAGCACCAACGTCAAGATCCCCGGGAAACGTTTACAAGAATTAAGCGAAGTCATATATGTTTGGGATGATGGCAATGGTATCGCTGCTGCCGACCGGGCCACCAGTGAGAACGTCTTAGGTCATATACACGTCCCGCTCGATCAGAACACGAGCTGCGTTCGACTGCTCCGATTGATTGCCGGGGATGACGCTGTGATTGAATGTACCCTTCATGTCTACCCTCTAACTATAGTGCCGCCCTTCTTTGCCCTTTCTTATGCTTGGGGACCGACTTCACCGTCCAGAAACATCATCCTCAACGGCCAAGCATTTACCATCCGCGAGAATTTGTGGACAGCCTTGCGAAGTCTAAAGAATGCAGAGCTAACCCTTCAGGATGTAAGTCTATTGTTATCTCACTGATCTCACAGGCACAAGGCTGCTGGTTGCTGAACGGTTTTCTTCATAGTGGAGAGGACAACGAGATATCCTGTTCTGGATTGATGCTCTCTGCATCGACTAAAACAATATGGATGAGCGAAATCATCAAGTCTCTCTGATGGGAGAAATCTACCAACGCGCGTCTACAGTCCTAGTCGGGTTGGGTTCTCCAGCAAAGGATAGTGACCTTGCTATCAACCACATCCTTTCTCATGGAAAGCCCTTGTTCAACCCACGGGTTAGGAATGCTATGCTTCAACTCCTCGGTAGGCCGTACTGGAAGCGCATGTGGATTGTGCAGGAGTTTCTACTCCCAAGGAGTGTTCTCATCTACTGTAGAGATGAGTGCTTCCGATGGGAAGACATTTATAATACCCTTGCTTACCATAGGGAGAGAGGCGGTCTCCTTGACGAAGACGAATTGACGAAAGAGTACGACGAGCAAAGTCCTGCATGGAGACTGGTCCTAGGACGATGGAGCTTTCTTCAGGAAAGAGAATCCAAACAGAGGGGGCCTTGGCAAAAGCTTGATGAGTTGATTATAAGATGGGGAGGCCAAGAGTGCCAGGAAATCCACGACAAAGTCTTTGCGTTGCTTGGTCTTCTCCCGAAAGAGTTTCTATGGGAGCGCGGAGGCCTCCGCCCCGACTATCGGCAGACCGTTGAGCAGCTTTGCCTGGATGTCTTGTACGCTGCGCAATACACAAAAGATATCCCTGGCCTTATGAAAACCTTGGATCTCGTTATGCGGGTTTTAGGTGTCGATCAGGCTTCGGAAGATATTGAGAACGTAAGGCGGTAGTTGATGGAAACTGGGCGGTTGATAAAGAGGGACAACGCCAAGGGCAAAGTTGGATGATTAACAGGTGTTGGAAGACGGGCTTTGTGGCCCACAAGGATCAACAGGATGAAACAGATCGTCAGGAGAATATTGCCACAGCTGGCAAATACAACCCTATCCAAGGAAGGATAAAGCAGACCAACTTCAGTCATTGATTTAGTTAGAAGTAGCAAGCTTCAATTCAATCTCTTCCGGCTCACCTACATCCCTGATCAATAATGCAGGGTAGGCCAATTTCCACTCTGGAAGGGCGGCGCATTTCCATTTAGGCCTATACTGTGCGCAGTCGTGGTGGTAATTCAACGAATTACAACAAAAAGTGCCGAAATTGGTCTGTGCACGTCGCTGGGTTACCCGGGCGGCTAATAGGCGGACGGGTCCCGTCCCAGTTTCTATATATGGTATGATTTTTTCCGCTATCGGACCGTCAGTATCATCACCCTTATCACCCTTATAGGACATGCGAATCCGGCTCCTCCCAGGCTTGCATCCTAGGAGGTGTTAGTAGAATTCGCGTATAGTTAATAGAGATATTTTATTTTGCTAAAATTTAACTATAAAAGTATATCTAGAAATATTTAAATCGGATAATAAAGAAGGAAGTAATTAAACAATTTATAAGTAATTAAACAATTTATAACCTTAGAACTATTTTTTATTTATTTCTAGCTATAAAATATATAAAAGAATATATCTAAATCTATATTAGGATAAAAGTATAGTTTAAGATTAGAGAGGCTACTTATAAAATATTATTATAGCCCTGTAAGTTATTATTATACCTTAGTTATTT
>JAAOAL010000204.1:0-20279 GCA_013186775.1 Fusarium dlaminii | reverse complement strand
TCTTATAAGGTTTATCTATATTAGTTTGGCGCAGAGAACACTGAACTGCCAAGACTTATGCATAGGGCGGCAGCTACTGATAACCAATAAGTGACATTAGAGTCCACATTCACACTGGCAATATCAGTGACAGTGGCAGTGACAGAACCTGAGATCGTACAATATTTGCCCAGACACAGATCTCCGATTTTCTCATCCCCTTCTCTTCTCTTCCTTTCCTCACCACAACGCCAGAAAGATCTGGGATAGATCGCACTGCAACCGGTATAAAATTCCGAAACCTACCCCTCAGGACGAGCGCGTCTGCCTCCTCTTGAGGAAGGATCGGGGAGTGCAGAAGGGACTCCCTCGCTTCCTCGCCGACTTTCTGGGAGGGGCAGGGCTTGTCAGTCGCCTGTTGTGTGACCGGATCTTTCTGTGCCCTCAGCTCTTTGTTGGCTCGAGTTGGGTGTTCAGTGTATGCCGACTTGCTGGGTGCCTGAACATCCTCCGCGTCAACAAAGACTGATCTCTTCGACCAATTTATTTTTTCTTTCTGGTGAGTACATCTATTCCCCTAGATTGTGCTGACACTTTCCTGTTGGAGGTATGTCATCTTCACAGCCATCCGATCTCGAGGCCGAGGCCGAGGCCGTCACTCTTGAGTAGAAGCCGGAGGACGAGATCCCTGTTACTCTCGAGTAGAAATCAGAGAACGAGATCATGTATTTAACTGAGCCTCTCTCTGCATCTGCCGAAAAGGCATTTAAGCTTGTTTTCAAGGTTGATGATCAAAGTCAGCGAGGATTAATTGTCTTTAAGTTCCCTCTCTACCTTAAAGGCATTATACATCTATCGCACATTAGTCTTGCCCTCAATATCTGTCATCTCTCTACATTTAACTTCTCCCACGACCCCAGAGTTTCAGATAAAACCCATCAGATATTGCAGGGTCCTATTACCGTGTTGATCTTTCAACTAAAACCCAACGCCAGCCTCGACACATTCATACCAGCCGAAACCAACGAACCCCTTGTCCCGAGAGGAGCAAATTCAGGTACAGTGCTCGACGCTGTCCGATTATTGGCCGACACAACCGCGTTCAAGACCTATATCCGGACGAACGATTTGCCGGATTCTATGCTAGATCGTATCCCCAGCATTATCAACAATCAACTTCCAAATACCCAGTCTTCGCCGAATCGGTCCAGCGCATTACTTCCAGGCAATCAAGGGAAACCCGTCTCCTTCCATGATGAGGGACAATCACCCCCTTCATATGAGGCCTCAAACCATATCATACCTCGCAACGAGCTGACACCCAACGTCTCAGCCAAGGGACGTTGCGTATCTCAAGGTCCTGATGGTCACCCAGATATCGTCACCATGATGGAAGATTTGCGACTGGAAATCTCTCAATTGAAGCAACAACAAAACGCAGACCGAATCAACATCCAAGACCTTACGTGTGACATGGCACAGCAGAAGGCTAAAGCTCTTGCCATGGAAAATAATCTTTGCGAGTTGGAGAAGGAGAGACAGAAGAACAAAGGCCAGATTGATCAGATAGAAAAGGATATCGAAGATATACAAGCAGATATATCAGCTATTGGCGGGAAGAATGAGACTTACGACGCGGATTTCCTCCAGGCACGGGATGATCAGGAGGAATTGGTGAATAGGCTGGATACTATTGGTGAGAATCAAGAGGAGCAGAAGAAGAAGCATGAGGAAACCATGAGAAAGATCAATGAAGATCTTCGCCGCGACATAGCAAAGGAGTTGATGCAGGGCCTAAATTGGGATGAAAGGTGTGGTTCCCTTTGATGGTACTGCAAAGGTATGTTCTATATATTGATGATTAGGCTCTACAGATCCGACCAGATGAACCTTTGGCAAAGACGACATCAACAATATCAGTCTACCTTATGGCACAAGTTTGGATAGAGTATGTTTACTCAGAGGAGACGATTCTGAGATACTGACAATTTGCTACTGTTCTTAGCGCTCCTGATGAATACTTCAAAGGCAGTGACGGATAAAAGGCAAGCGCCAAGCGGATCGCAGTCTCCGGCATGGCATCATCTGTAGAGTAAGGCCCAATGGGAGGAGGGAAGAAACAGAGAAAGGGTAATTCAGGAGTTCATTTAGATACACTGCAGATTGGCATTATCGTGGTGAGTGATGCTAGAATCAGATAAAGAAGAAGACAGACTCAATATTTACTGAAACCAGATATAATATCCGTTTAATTTAACAGGTTAAATCTTGTTTGCCTTCTTTGTACTGCACTCATGCTATACCTGGTACATTCATGATATGCTCTAGACGTCTTGCATGAAAGGAAGTCAGTGAAAGACGCAATAAAGAGACTCCGGTCTTTATACCATATGTCACTCCTCCAACGGATTACACAGCAGGGAACATTAATCTTCAACTTGTTAAGTATATAAGAGCATTTCGTTTCCTCTCCTTTCCCAACCGACACCTTTCTCCAACATCGACTTCTCCCATCATGGGCTCACTCTACCGCCCCTCTACCAAGACCAAGGCTCAAGAGGCCGCAGCTGCCCTATCTCCCGCACAAAGAAAGTCTGAAGAAGAGCGCCAACTCATATTTCTACGCACTGTTATGCAGCAGACCATTTGGAAGCTTGATCCGAAGTGCAACTTGGCAATGCATCTGAAGCGAACGATGGATGAAATAAGACGTCACAACCTGGCGACGTTACTTCCTGGAAGCCCTATCAAAACTTCTCAAGAGTCGAACATCGATGGAAATTGCAGCACTGCAATTAGCGAAGCCTTTGGGGACAGCAACATGGACGAACCTGTTTCTTGCATTGAGACCGCCACCGAGCAGACCTCACACGAAACAGGCACAGAGGATATCCATGACATCCAAGACCCTGTTGCTCCTGAGGTTCCCGACAAAGAAGCTGCCGCCAATGAGAACCAAGCAACAACACGGAAGCGCACGCTGGAGGACAACGAAACGACCATGCCTCTTGCGAAGAGAGTCAGGACCTGGATAGGTGGTGTTTTCACATCCAGAACGTAAGTAGGCTCCTGATAGCTGAAAGATACAGCTGGTAATTAATTGATTGACAGTTAGCGCTTATGATATCTCACCGAGAAATGTTAAAGACAGATCAGTACTTGGAGGCAGTGTGATAATTGTGGGACTTGCGAAGGCTTAGTGATGCAGTGTAAACTGGGTTTAGACTCATACAATGGTAGTTTATACTACCCCACGTTAGTAATAATCACTATGGGATTTTCAGGCTGGGCTAATCGAGGATATCGACTGATAGCTCCCAGGAGAGACCATATGATAAGTAACATTTGCACTTGCTACTGCTTGTGAATCTCACATATAAGGCCCTACAGGCTGTAGAATTGGCATGTGTTGCGGTGAGAGGTGTCTGCTCTGATGTCTGCTGCATAAGGTAATCTTTCATCTCTCCGTGACCTGCCTTGCGCAAGATACTCCATCAAGGTTGGGGGACATGGCGCGGAGGTTGGCGACAATACGACCCCAACTTTACTACGCTCATGAGTTTTGGAGACCCTAACAACTGACACTAAAACATCAGTGCCGTTTGCAAGTACAATGTCGTGGTGTCATAACCTAGCCTTCACTTCCCTACTAGTTTTGATACGGTCGCCGGTAAAAGTGGGTATTGCAGTTCTCATGGACACACTGAATATAATGATTCCTATGGAGGGGAGGAAATGAACGGAGGATAAAGGCAAGATACTGCTAACAAAAGGAAGCAGTAAGGTAAATAAGTAAGCGCTGCCATGGCACGAGCACTCGCTTAGTTTTCTTAATAAGGTAGACTACCTAAGCGAGCGCTCACCGCGAGCGCTCGCTTAATCTTCCTAATTAAGTCGGCTCCCTTTAACCCCTTCGAAAAATTGGGAAAATATCTCGCTCCATCTGGCAATTAGAGGAGAGCACGCTTTTGTCGTAAACCTTGCCGGCAAGCCTATCCGACGCTCGGGGTCGGCCCCCCCCTGTTTCACACAGACACACCTGCCAGGATTTTGAGGGGCAGTATATTCAAGCAGTGGCGTTTTCTTTATGTATATAACTCGGTCATAGTTCATGAACAAATGCCCTTCCATGCAAGTCTCCTGCAGTTGCCATACTGGCCTTAAGTGCCTTCATTCGCCACATAAGGCTCGCTTTATGAAACATGCCACAACAACGCATATCATCTCAGCGTATTAGGGTCGAAACGACATGCACCGTTACTGTACGTCAGCAGTTCCTTTCTGCATTCTTGAGGTATGCTAACCTCGGAAACGCCAGTATGGTGGCAGAGAAACTGTTGATGAAGAAGCCCATGTCATCCTCTGTAAAACGTGGGAGCGAAGCAACTCCTAGATGAAAAACCTATCGGTACACTGAATGAGATTCAAATTATGGATAGGAAGTTGCGGCTGTGACAAGAATGGCTCGGGCTTCACAACGGGCGGTTCGGTGAGACTTGGTAAATAGAGAGAGCATCATTGAGTGAGTGTAGTAGGGACCCAAGAAACAGGCAAGATATCACATGTCGGGGGATGAAGAATCAAGGCCATGAATGGCATTTGGATTGCTTGTGTATACATTTCGCCTTCAATCGGTACGGATAATATGAAATGTTTGGTTGGCTGATCTGTTGGTGAAGCTTTTGATCCATGCTATGGTACACAGCATACCACGTAGTGTATACGCTTATACTATATAGTATATACTACCTTGCGTAGTCTATACTAACTGCGCTGCTTTCTCTGTTACGTCATGACCTTCCACGTGTTTACGAATATCTTGGTTCGTTCAAAGCAAGCCACGCAAAACAACAGCTCCGATGTCTCGCAGCATTTGACCTTTTCCGTCGTAGTGATTTTTAGATATCTCCTGCACGAAATCGCAAAAGTAGAATGAGAGATATAAAGCAGCACATTATCGACATGCAGAAATCGTGAAAGAAGACCAGGGTCAGAGCCATTGAGGGGCCCGGTAGCTAAGATGTCACCATGTGGCGTCGGGCATCAGCACTTGACAGGAGGCGCCAACATTTGTGCAAGGCTGTGCACCATGGCCAGAGACCTGCCAGTGCCGTCAGACGCTCAAAACATCCAATCTCAGCTCTGGCCATGAAATCAAGACAAGGATTCACAAACAAGAAATCGAGGTTCTGCTTTATTTCAAGTTTGACGAGCATATCCAGAAACGGAAATATTCTAGCGTAGCAATTCGCACATTTCTGCAGCCTCCTATATCCATCATCAACAACATTCAAAAGCCTCGGCACCGAAAAAGCAAGAGTTCTGAGAGTCTCCATGCTTGCCATGACCAAAATCAAGCTCGTACTCTGCTGTGTAGATTTGACACGCATTTTTTCATGTAAGGGAGAATAAGGACTGCGAGGGAGAGCTTAAAGCTTCAACTACCCTAGACATCTAGTGCACGGATCACTAGCATAGCCAACTGGGCTTGTGGCCTGTGCATATCGATAAGCTCACGTGAATCATGACTGTTGCAGGTCACGGAATGTTAGATGAAGTCATCAGAGTCCAAAACAAATAACGATGCTATTACCTAGATATTACCCAAAGTACAAAGTACAACACCAAATCTATCTCCAGGAACAACCCCCAAAAATAATCAATACATGAAAAGCGATAACATCCGTCGTGGCACTGCACCAACACCTCAATTACATCCTCGACCGCATCGCGCACAGCCGACACAACCCTCCTCGTCTGCCTCCGAACACTGAGGCGCGTCTTTTCGGGTAAAGATTTCACCGCGCGGTCCCTTGTAACATGACAAGCGACGTTCGTACTTAAAGAACATGATCTGGTGCTCGGCAATAGGTTGAATGATGTCCTGCGAGACCCACGAGAGTTGACCTCTCGGATATCCTGCCCAATGAACAAGATACTCAGACTTTCCGGTTCGGTAAATCTTTCGAGTGCCGATGACTTCTCGAACGACCGAGTTGTTGAAGAGTATGTCTGAAGAAGGAGATCGTGGAAAGTTGTCTTCTTGGATAAGCGAAGGATCCCGTGGATCTTTGCCGTCACAAAGGGCATCGTAACTCGGCCAATAGCCAGGGGTGCTAGACATTGGCAACCCGTTGATAATGGAGGATTGGGGACGTTTCATGAATGAAGATATAAAGCGTTCTTTGGAGCTAAGAGATGACAGCCGACGCTTGGAGGAGCCATGATATCCGTCATGGTCCGAGAAAGTCTTCGTCGCAGTAGTTTCCTGACCATCAAAGCTATTAAAGGTGGAAAACTGAGGGGATTTCTCAGACAGCGGGGAGATCGGGGAGTCAGGCATCCTTAAGACTAAACCCAGATTGTTAGTAATATCATGGAACAACATTGAAGGGGGTACTTACCTGCTCCACGATAGTCATCTAGAGTCAGGTTAAAGAAGACGGGGTCATTGAGCAGAGCAGACATATTGACTGTGTTCAGATTTGATATGGTGTGAAAAATGATTAGAAGTTGAGATTGAGTTGAAAAGATCAGAGTTGGGAATGCTGGCTTGCTGCATGCAGATGCAGCTCTGTTTGCTGCAAGTCTGCATTTGCATTACTGCAGGATAAAGACTGAAAATGCGGTGAATTGAGAGATTCCTTTGAGTCTTTCAAAGGCAGGCTGAGATAATCGATTTCTCCCTGAAAGGCCATCCACGACCAGGTGGGTACTTTTTCTCGATGAGGAGGGAATGCAATCTTGCGTGGAGAGTCTTTGTTGATAGCACGAATCCAAAGTAAACTCCTGTGTAGAAGGCTCTTATGATCTGGTTGAATGGAGGCACCTAGGATACCGAACTTGCCTCGACATTTGAAGCCCCAAGCCAGTCTTTGCTCCAACCCATTCATGGCCACAGAGCGGTCTTCCCAATGGCTGAAGCCCAGTTTGGAGTAGGTCTTGTAGAGATCTTGATAGTACAGGATTCTCTGCCCTCTTGTCGTTTCTTGTGGAGCTACTGGCGAAACTATGGCCTTTTGAGGGAAGTTAGGTTCGCCTAGAAGGGCTGCAAGTTGGCTATAGTCAAGGTCAGCATGGCATGACTCGTATAGGTTAGGTGGAAGAGGCTCACTTGTTCATCTTGGTCAGTGTCTCACATCTAACCCCATCTCCGCATTCGAAGTATGTTTGCTTCTCAGTAAAATATATAGTCCTCCGGGCAAGAGCACGCTCTTGAAGCACCCAGTCTCTCTTGTTCAGTGATCCTTCCAAAACATCGTTATTGAAGTCGTCTAAGTAACGACTGACATAAAATGGTGGGTTGTTTCCATGTGAAAAAGTCACGTAGTCGTTTTCGGATGATTGGATTCTGTCCTCAAGGAACCCATCATACTGTCCTAAAGCACGACTGGCCGCAACGACGCAGTACGCTGAGCTGAACACTTGTTCCATGCAGCTACTTTCTATGTTGAAGGCGCCACCAGGGCCTTGGATGATACAGAGTGAGTCAACCCAAAGATACCGAACTCCTAAGGCCCTGGTAGTATAGATAACATCCTTGAAAGTATTCGGAAGTGCCTCATAACTGATCTCAATTGAGTGAGCCATCGCACTAGAAGTAGTAGTGCAAAAGTGTAGGTTCAAGACAACAGCTTCTCCCCACCGATGCGAGAGAGCAATATATTCGACTTCGACAGGGATTTTCTCGTTTTGAGTATTGCAAAGACGGATCTTAGGACTATCCTCTGTTCCAACGTCAAGAAGTCTTGTCGGCAGCTCAGTTACTTTGCGACTTTGGAGGTCGCGTGAGACCACCGACTCAACTGAATCCACCTCGTAGGCAGACATATAAGGAGATGTAGTTTCCTTTGGCCGCGAGTCTCGTCTGCAAGCATCATGGCTTTCATCACACACCTGCAGCCATCGCTTGATGAGGCGAAAATGGTCTGCTTCTCGCGGGCTGGTACGAAGTGTAGGACGTCCAATCTGAATAGGCGAAGGCGTTTCAAAGTCTTGGCATAGGTAAGCCCAGTCATTGAAAGGAGGATACATGCGGTGATGAGCTTACCCTCGGACTTGAATATAGAGAAGACAGGAGGATCACTCTCGTTCAACTTGATCACCGAGCCAACTCTAACGAAGACGACACTTCGGTCGTTCCTTCAAGATGTTTGGAAGCTTCCCATCTCATTGTGCACCAGCAACAGTGTTGCACTCCGTTCTTGAAATCAGCTAGTCTGTCACGGACTCTGAAATCGGGTGCCCAAAAGCCCAATGTCTCGCATTTTCTGCAGAGCGTGTCACTTTTGTTTATATTGGCAATTGTTGGTGTTGGACTGGTGGAAGATGACCTGAGAAACTTGGCAAATTCATTGTCCACGATAAAGTCCCAGACTTTGATGTCAATCTATGCAAGTTTAGGCTAAATTGAGGACTGTCACAAGATGAGATAACAACACTTACATCCTGTATAGCGTTAGCTTCATCTCAAGGGACAATCGCACATCAAACTCACTCTCTAGCCATGCAATTGTCAATGCAGTCATTTCACGAACGGGGAGTTACCTAAACTTACGTGCTGATTCATTTAGTCCTCCGAATATGTTAGAGCCTTGCATTGATCTTATCGCCTGCCAGTAAGTGTCATTATTCAAGGTTGCTCCTCTCATCAGTGTTCAAGACTTACATACTACCAGACAGTCAGCTTTAATCCAGTAGAAGAAGCCTGACTTTACTTACATCCTATTATTGTAAACTCGCGGTTAGCTCAGCTATTAATGTTAGTCCTTACTCGCTGGCTGTAAGGCCTCGCTGTCAGCAATATCTTCACAGTCTCTGGTGGGATACTCTCACATTTCCTTTCATCTGGGTGACAGCAAGACTAGTCGCTGGTTTCTCTCTTTGTACCATCCTCTTAGCCATATCCGGGTGTAAACTACCGCTGCTGTCAGTTCTAAATGGAATGGGCGTAAGTGGTCGTCATTGCACTATGTGTCCTGAGAATAGGTATTTCGGATCATTATTAGCCCTGTACAAGATCTGGGTCAGCGATTGTCTCAAGTATCCTGCCGTTACTCGACGTGGTATTCTTGATTCCTCGTCGGAGGGTGATCTTGTATGGATAATTTTGGGTCCTTGGTTATGTTCAGATGGTTCCGGGGTATTGCTATCTTCTGTTGGAAGATCGACAATGAGAAGCCTTTCTTTGACGATAGTAACCAGGTCCCCAAGAGCTGATCCGTTGGTCTGGGCTTTAGTTCGACGTGAAAGGTCATCAAGCTGTTCCTTGACAATTGGGTGGACAAACGCAACCTTCTGATCAGCAGCTCCACGGGTTGTGTAGTAAGGAGGATCATAATCATTGACGCCTCCGCGGATAGAATCGTTGAAGTTATCCAGCCCCTCTTGGCCATCTAGAAGCCATACGATGAATTCAAGAATAATGCAACCCATAGACCACACATCATAGAACCGCGACGTTGCTTGAGTTTGGTTGACTACCGTTTCTGGGGGCTCGTAGCGGAGCGTGCCGTATTTGGTGCTCGTCATATTCTTACGAAGTCTCGTGCTAACTTCGTGGTGTTTGGCAAGAACCACATCCGCTATCTTCAAAGTCCCAAGGTCTGATGGTGCAGAACTTCTAAACCGCAGAATGTTCTCTGGTTTGAGGTCCCCATGTTGAATTCCGCCCCCTTTCTCACGGTCGGTGCTTGGGCCAGTCTGAGCCTGAGAGACATAGATGTGAAGCAGTTCCAGAGCCTCTGAGAGCCCGCAAAGCTGCTGGAGAACATTCATCATGAGGTTGGAAGACAATTTGGGAGAGGCTTCGTTTTGCCAAAAGTCTCGGAGATTGCCCCCGTCAGCCCATGGAAAAAGGAAATAGTGTGACAAGCCCATTTTAATAGCTGCAATGCACGGGAGCATGTTTGGGTGCTTAACATGTCGGCGATTCGATAACGCATTAGCTTCGATATTGAACGCCTCGGCCGCGTCGTCCTGCATTGAAGGGTCGGTCTTGATTTCTTTTACGGCAACATTGAGTCTTCTGCCATTGCTCTGGAGTCGTTGTGTGAGTAAAGAAAAACATTTCTCCTTTGCATGATGACGAACCTTAAATAGGGAGTCGCTCAAATGCTCGCGGTGTATTTCCACCTGATATATCTCTCCGAAAGTACCCTACTTGGCCTCGCTTTTTACAAGTTTGAATGGCAGTATTAGCCTCTCGTCCAATTCATAAATGAAGTTCTTGTCGTCGAAGACTGGTGCGAGAAACTGCCATTGCTTCTGGTAAAAGTCAAACAACCTCTGTGATGTCCATAGCTTAGGTTTAAAAGCCTCTGAGTTGAACATTCCGTATCTTAGGTCTGCAGAGGTGCTGTTGTGCCCGTCACCATCAATGAGCATCCTCCTTTCAACTGGAAGACTTTCGTTGTCAAAGTTCTTAGCGTGGAACACCTTCATTGCCTTATATAAGTCCTTCCCACTGACGATTAAACTCGGCTGTGAGCATGCACCAGAGCAATTCTTTTCAGAGCGTGTTCCCGGATGCAATAGTTTAGGAGGCTATGCTTGTAAATATGAAGAGAATAACAATTAGACGAATCTACAGTCACAGGCAAACCCGATTGGACATGTACTACATCAAGGGAGAAGGGTACGAGGAAAACTTTCAGTTCAGTGATGAATATGGCTGGCTGCATCTTGCCTGTGAGGTGATGCGCCAAGCAGTGTGTACTAGAATATGTATGCCAAGGGCGCCTATGCGATCGACATGGGCTGAGAGGGGTGGTAGGTGCAGGCTGCTTCCACTTTTCTATCAGCAGCTAGCCCCGGCTGATGCCCCTCAGCGGAATTACCGTGGGGTCGCAAAACCGACATCTGAGACACCAGCGCGGAGCCTGATCTTCCGTCCACGACCCCGTCACTGTACGTGCATAAGACTGCCTGCTACGTCTCGTTCACAAAGATAATTAGCAGCCTACCAGATAGATATGGACTGCCAGAAGCACGGGGGCAGAGCAACAGGGTCCCGGCGATCTGCACCTTGCTAGGGGATTACAAGGTGTGATACGGCAATAGGAACTCGAACCGAGAGCCTCTTCTCGACACAGGCCCAGTCGACTCGATGGTGATCAAGTCCTTGCTTCACAAGCCGAGCGAGTTGGGAAAGGCGTATGAGGAACCAAGCAACAAAAAGAATAAGCCTGTGAGAACGCCAAGCCGTCACCTAGCCACTTTTTCCGCAATGCTACAAGCAGACTAGCGATGAGATAAGAGGGTGAGACAGAGGGTTGTATCATTGATTGAGTCGGATGATGATCAACTCATACGCAAGAGGGATAATACATAGCATGGGGTCCAATATCGTCACCCTACCAAGGAAGGACCCGAGACGCAGTTACGTTGGGCAGTTTATGCTGAACAGATGACCAGGGATAGTATAACATTCGTGATGCTCGCCGGATATAGTTGGCACTCTTCTTGAACTCCGTCTCGGGAGCCACCTCTCATGCAAGAGTCAGACACATTGTGTTGGGCATCGTAAAAAGATGATAGACGGTATCTGGTGGGCTACCATCTACCGCTATGGGGCATTCAAAGGGAGGTTCAAAACCGTGATGTTACCAACTGGTTACACTAACACTACCACTGATAACATATGTCTTATCGTCACCAAGCACGACCCCGATCATGGCAAGGTCATACCTCTTGTAGCCTGGCCACACGAGGTAGCGCACCCGCGTTCAAGTGCAAGAACCTCAAGGAGCCCGAGACTGCACCAAACTTAGGTTCTGCGTGGCGCGAGGTACACGCACTTCAGCTGAAGCAATTAAGAACTGAATCCATGGCCATCCTTTCTTTCATCATCTAGTCGTTCACAGCATGTGTCATATACTTCACCACAGAAATAAATATGTTCTACATCGGCTCCATCACCATTAGTACGTGGCTGGATATGCACATCGAGTTCTATAAGATCAATATCAAGAACTTCGTCAACGCTGCGTTTTACTATGCTTATGCCCTGATAAACAAGTACAACACGCAGGTGGAGTACGGAAAATACAGAACGACCATTGAGATGATGGAGTGGATCATGTGGTTATCGCGGTTATCGCGGTTACCAGCGACCTATTCAACAGGCCGACAAAGGTGAGGTCACGCCCTTGAGCATCAGGGCCAAACTAACAGGCATAGATAGGTATAAAAGTATGTTCGAGATCAGTAACGACTCCATTGAACCGACCAACATTGTCGACACCGAGAACGCCCATGAATATAATACAGCGGACTCAAGCACGATCAGTCAGACTCATCAAGGTACAATCACGTGCCAAAAGTCTAACAACACCAAAGCATCTACCCCGCTTCGGTCTGGTATTAGCAAACAATATAATTACTTTAATAATAAGAATTATATACTTAATAGCTTCTAAATAATGCGATTTTAGTATTAAAGTAAGTAGAAATTGCTAAAGAAATTATAAATTTACTCCTAAGTAAAGAGTAACTATAGTAATAGAGATATATACTAGCAAATTAATAAGATAGGTTATAACCTCCTACTTAATAGATCCTAGGACTATCTCCTAAATAGTTAAATACTAGAAAGAGAACTATAATAATATCTCTAGAAGATATTCTAGGTATCCCTAGAAACTTAATACTTAGGATATTATTTCTATCTAGTTATTTATTAAAAGAAATTACTTAATTATATAGAATAAGGCGTTATTAGAGCTTGGTATTAAAGTATTAAGATAGATACTATATTATTAGTTAGAGAGGTATTAGTAATATAAATAGAGGTTAAAAAAGAGGATTAAACTATTAAAAGATAATATAAAAGTAAGGCTATAATATACCTATTTTTAGATTTATTAAATTAATAAATATATCCTTATAAATAGCCTTAAAATAATACCCTTTTTAATGCTGACTTTCTTATAGATCTGCTTTACTAATAAGGTTATAATTTTAAATGCCCTAAATAACCCTAATAGCTAGGTCTTTCGCCGACCTAATAAGAAATATTATATAGACTTAGTTAATATCTAGTAATATATTAAACCTTCTATTTCCCTTATATTCTAGGGAGGAATTACTTAAGATAAATAGTTATATCTTATACCGATAATAAGGGATTTAACGGCCAAAAAAGGAGGTTATTCTAGCTAGTCTTATTATAAAGCCCTTATAGAAGGTCTCCTCCCTTTCCTCGATAAATTTAACCTATTTTAATAAGATAATACCTAGATTTATATAGCTTAACTATTAATAGATTAGCTACTTCTTTATAGGATAAAACCTATTAATTAGCTATCTTATTTACCTAATTTAAACCCTATAGAATATATATAGAAAGCTCTAAAAGCTAAGCTTTAATAGATATATCCTGAATTTATTAAATTAAAGAATAATAAGGCAGATAGAGCTTAGTTAATTAGATAGTTGTAAGAGGCATAGGTAGCCTTGCCTCCCTACCTGATTTTAAAGCTAATAACTTCTATAAAAAATCGCCTTTATGCTGTTATTTATATAAAGGGATAGTATATAAAATATTAAAGCGCTAGATTAGGGGAATTAATTAATATATATTTTATTAAATTTAATTAACTATTCGTAATAATATTGCTAAGTGTTTAATTAGTATTGCAATGAGGGAGGCTGGATGTGGGGCTGGTGTTGTCAGACTTTTGTCCTATAATTTTAGTAACGACAAATGTAGCGAATAGCTAGATAAAGGTAGAGGAAGACAATAATGAAGATTCCTATAATTAATATAACAAATATACTGTAATTGAAGCTCTCCGAGAGCAATACGATCCACCGCTTTATCTGTCTCATGCCCCGCAAAACGCCCATTCGTACCCGAAACGAGGAACGGTGCAGACTTGCCAGCAGGACCTAGCGGCGCTCATAGACAGCAACAACGACATCCTGTTTGAGGACTTCAAGGCAGACCTCAAGTATAAACACAAGCGTATATTGATCATCAGCAGGGAGGAGTATTCCACGATCGACTTATAAGGCTTGGCTGACGCCAAGGGCGTACCGCTGGTCAGTGCTCGGAGATCAGCTGTCTAAACCCTCTCTTGGACAGCTCTTATGTCCTCTATTGGCCTATAATCTAATAATTTATGAGAAATATATATAATATCCCTGACTGGAATATTACTGCTAAGGCAGAAGAGACATTTTGTGTCGTTCTATATAATATGCTGGGCAAAGAGATGACGATAGAGTCGTGATTATGATCGTTCAGGCTGAGTCTTAAGGCTGCGCGTGTTAGGTCTTTAAGTTAGCCTAAATAGCAGAGGTTTTTCCCTTTTTCTAAAGACTTATATAACCAATACACTTAAAAGAGTATAATAGGTATTCTGGTTAAAGACTAATTAAGGGCATTTAATATAAAGTAATGCAATAATAGCACTATTATATAACTTAGTTAATTAGTTAAGCTGCTAATCCTTAATATTAGTAGTTATATTCCTAAGACTTAATTAGTAATAGAAAAGAAATATAAAGTAATAAAGTACTTTAAAGATATTGAAATAGGCAGGCTGCTTATAACTTAATTGCATTACCCTAGATTATTATATTAAATAGTATTACTCTCTTTAAAAAAAGAATTTTTATAATAGCCTTAGATAGAAAGAGAGATATTTTTTTATAAATAGAATAAAAACTCGGCGATACGGAAAAAAGAGATGTTTTTATATACAGATAGCTATATAATTTATAAATTCAAGTAATACATATAAGTATTAAAAGAAAGGCAAGAAGTAGATAGAACTCTATAATATTTACTGCAGCCTTTTACCCTTAATATTATATTATATTAAGAATATAGATATTAAGTTTTTAACCTTTAACCTTCTAAGTACCTTAAAGGTTATTAAGTTAAAGATAATAATAGAAAATATTATACAGAATAAGGCTATAAAGAAGCTTCTTAAAGTAATAAAGGCTTTTATTAATACTATTAAATAAAGGGGAAAAGTTAAGTTTAAGAGGGATATAGGTTAAAATAAGGCTCTTAGTCTTCTTAGATAGAGATAGATAAGTATAAGGAAATTAGCATTATTTGGTTAGGTTTATATATTTATAGGGAATAGAAAAATAGATTAAGTATATATAATAGTAAATAGATATTTTTTGTCTAAGTATCTAAAAGGTTTCCTGTAATTCTTAGTTATCTTGTTACTTAGAGCCTATTATAGTTAAGTGGTCTTGTGGCCTGTGTACCTAAAGAGACAGTGAAATGAAGCCTGCCGTCACTAAGCAGAATTAGAAGAAACCTCACTGCACTTAATCTGGTCAATTTTGTTTTATTTTTCCCGCATATATTTATTTGGACTTGAACCAAGCAGGCCAAGTAAGAGAAATATTAATACACAAGTAATCTATAGGTAATGTGTGGCATATTGTAATAGCATAAATAATCTAAGTATAAGCGAAACTAGACTCTAGTTAGAGATTCTCTTTAAGTCTCTGCCTGGCAGCTCCAATGAAGATTGCCTTTTTCTTATATGCTGCGGAATAGAACTCTTCTTCCTGGTAATCAAGAGCGGTAGGCGTAACTCGCTCCGCGTTGTGTTTCCAATAGAATAAGTATCCTGGCTAGATTTGTTCAAAACCATATGAACATCATCTGCTTGACTGAACGAGTTAAGAATTGTCGTGTAGCTATGGCTCGTACTCTGACACATCGGAATTCTTGAAAGACATTGATCTGTGACAACACCATCATTAGATATCTCTTGACGAAGAATTTCGCCTGTGTCGTTCAATTGTCTGATCATGGAGAGTTGGAGTCGCCTGTCCTGTCCATAGAAAGAAATCTCCCCTGAATTCTCAGTTTCTGGAGCATTGTCGTAGTTCTGAAGTTGGAAGTTTTTATTATGACCGCGTTGAACATCGAACACGTGGCCAAATTGGGATGAGCTGAGTGTCTGTGAGGGGATCGACAGGGAACTGGCTTTTGATCGGTATTTTTGAAGGTGATTGGATATGTTGATTATTGTGTACCGTTGCATCAAGCCTCCACGTGACGGCTCCCCGTGAACATAATTGCCACATTTCGAAAATGCAAGACCAGTAATTGGTGTCTGGTGTATAGTGACTGGGTTGGACTCTGTACATCATCAGCCTTCCTTCCACGATAAGACTGTTCTTTTATACTTACTCGGATCTTCAAAAAACCACAAAACAGTTACTGACATTTGGGAGATCACTAGTATTGGATCTGTTGGGTGGAAACTGAATACATCCGAACCTAGGCAGACCTTAGATCGAATTCGGGAGACTATGCGAAATTCAGGCTCCTCATTATCATTACTGAAATCCTTGAAGATGATAAACTCCCGAGAAGCGAAAAGAAGACCCGGTGTTGACTTGTCGGGGCCACGCAAAACCATGATATATGTGGACGAAGGCGAAAATAAGATGTGATACCAATCGAAGGTACATGAGCAGTGCAAAACATATATTGACGCAAGATGATGATCCGGTGATTCACAGAACTGCGGGTCCATCGGTCTAGGGATATCAAGCTCTTGAATATAAAAGTCGGGTGTCAAAGAGCTTCCCACGCGAGCGTCCTGCGGTGATGATATAGAAATGAGGCAATTCAAAAGAGTAATCTGGCGAATGTTAGGGGAGAAGGCGACGGGAAATGCGAAAGACTTGGGCTCCGTGGATCGAAATGCCTTGTTTAAAAGCCTGGATATTTGCAACGGTGGTATCTCGAGGGTGATAGTGTGAATGGGCGACCGGGATCGTAAGCTTCGAACTTCATAGGTCACTTCCCAGCCACTGGCTAGTTCGTCTATCATGAGCAATAGCCTATCAATCTGAGGTAAGTCGAGTTTCATTTCTCGCTCAAAGGTCCTGGATAGCAATTAGCGGCATTTAATAAATTTGTAGTCAAGTCTCACACTGATGGCCAAAGAGTAATGATGCCGACTTCTAGACCTTTGGAGCAGCATTGCGATGCCACTAGTATGGGCTCGCCTCTCCCAAGGTGTCCGGAAATGGCCTCTTCATTTGGAGTGTTGAGCTCAAGCACTTGAGAATCTTGGGTCTCAACCCAAAATCTTGATTGGCAAAAGGCAGGGATGCTTGGCTCCCAAATCTCACTCGGGTCGTCGTGTAAGACATGAGCAAACCTGGTATTGATACTCCTCAGGTCCTTGCAGAACTGTGCCACATCCTTGTCGATAGAAGGGTACTCGTGAAGTGATAATTTGTAGGACAAGGTTGCCAGTTCGTGTACATGTGGTTCTTGGCCAAAAGTCCAAGCTGCCTCTGTCCAAGCGGTTACTGCACGCCGGTCAGATAAGAAAGCTGCTAGCATTTTCGATAGTGTTTGCTTAGTGGCATCGCAAACGGTGTCTGCTATACTAGAGCCAGTCTTCCATTGATGCATAGACATACAGGCGTGGAAAGCCCAAAATTGCGTTGAGTAGAGAAGAAATGGGTACCGGCGAAGTATGTCCCGCCGAGGGTCTGTGAGACAATGATCCAAGTTCAACCTTTCCTTAGGACCATCGAAAATAATGTATGAGAGGCAAGTCGCCGCAAGAACACAGTGTACTCTTCCAGCATTTATTCTGAAATGATGGTCATTGTTGTCTTCCATCGCACTCATAAAGAATTCGAGAACAGAAGTGTGAATGAATCTCACATTCCCGTCTTTTGGGACCTCTATCAACGCTCCAGTCATGCGTGTCAGCCGTTCTTCAAGACTCGTGATCTCGTTAGACTTCCGTGTGGTACGGCCTATATGTATTCCGAGAGCAGTTTGCAGCTCTGACACTCTCAAGGCGCGGGTGGCTACACAAGTCCAATCAAAAATCATCTGAATCTTTCGACGAATTGATTTATGACTGTACCACGTATAAAGCTTGTGGAGGATTCTTGTATATAGTGCATCCAGCTCTGGGAATAGATTCATCTCGTTGAGGGCGTCGAGCCTTTCTTGCGGTGTCACCATTTCTGAGTTGAGATACTGAACCAGCAAATTTGCCCACAGAAACATGGATCGAGACTTTTGCGCGATGGAGTGAACCACAGACTTAACGCTATCATCCAGCTCCAATAGTTTGTCCAGTACGAGTTTGTTAATCTCTGGCTCGAGGTAAGTCTCGATGTCTCTGAAGTTGGACTCTTCTTCCAACAAAACGTTACGGATTGAACATTGGAAATGCTTCCTCAGGGCCACACTTGGTCGACTGGTGAGAAATAGTTTTGTTGTCGATAAATTTGCTATTTCCTCAAGATCTCTCAGAAGATCGTCCAGGTTTTGGCACTCATCTAGACCATCGAAGATGAGACTCGTGTCCTGAATATGCTGGATGATTAAATTAAGAAGATTTTTGAGATCATCCAAAGATGCATTTGGCTCGCCTGTACTAGTAAAGTCCTTGAGGATGACGGCCAAGTCGATTAGCTCTGATTTGTCCTGATGTTGGTGAAGTAGCTGCGTAACTATCGCCCTAAGTGCCGAGCCGTGGTCATTCTGATTAGGCCTTTGTTTGTCAAAGAAGTAGTAACCGACTGCAGAGGTAATTGCTTGACGGCCACGTTGCTCCTTGATCATCTTTTCGTGTTCTTCAATCACAACGCCGCATAGAACTGACTTCCCGTAGCCGGGCTTTGCTATAGATGAGGATATCAGTCTTGTTCGGAATACGACAGCTTAGAGACTAACCTTGGATGGAAAGGATGCGAGATCCTTTGGCTCTCTCTGCTGGACCAGAACTTCCTTGATTTCTGTGCAATGAGTCTTTCCACCACTCGTATTCTGGATGTTGTACAATCCAAGTGGAGGTGTTCGGACAACGCTTTCGTTTGACCTCGTCATATGTTACCGTCCAGGGTTGAGCATCAATCCATCGTTTGAGTTTATCAATCCGACTGCCTAGTGATACCGCTGTCAGTTGTTTAGCTTTATGTGCGAGGCACCTAGTTCATGTACCTCTTAGCTCAGATTCAATATTTTGGAGATGTTCAAAGGTTGTTTCGTGGAACATCCGAAAACTCTCATAGCTGGCTGTGTCTATACGACGATTCAACAATTTGAGCTCCGCGGTCAATACCTGTTTGTGGGCAGAGAACTTCTGTCGAAAATGCATGAAGTGCTCATCGAATGGCACCCAGAATACTCTTCCTAGTCTTAATGCTGATCGCCAGCGCCCTGCGTGTTTCGAGTTATATCTTGTGACCATCTATAAGGTTCCTGGCGTGCTCACCTGCGCCAGTTTTCATCGGGAACAACTCGCATACCCTGCAGAACAGTTCAAGGAGGTCGCAGTGCAGTACAGTCATGGCATCGATCAGTCGCCATGGAGGCTCATCGCTTGCCTTCTTCAACTGACCAACTACTTCTGCTTTTTGCATGGCAAGTAATAAAAGGTTCTTTTCAAGCTCAAGATCTCGACTGACGGTTTCAAGCATGTCGGTCAACTTTATCAGAAAAGAGGTGTAATTCTTGCATAGCTTTTCTTCTTCTTTAGCTCACTATGGCTAGAAAATATGCCCTTTTTATGGATCTAGTACGCACCTTGAATATGAACTGAATTGTACCCCACACAAGGCCGCAAATCTCGGGCTTTACCTGCATGAAGCTTGTAATACATGCAGAATAGGGCTCTAAGGTATCAGAGAGATGGCTGGCGGCATTGCAAAATGCTTCGACACATCGTGGGAGGCCAAGGGGCGTCCCTTCTGATTGGCCTACCAGTCCTCTCATGTATGCCAAAGCGTCATTTGCGGTTTTGAAGCGGGAGATCTCAGGCCTCACTTCAGGGCTGAAAGAAGTGAGACATTTCTGCATCGCCCGCTGAAACGCTAGGTGGACATGATCTGCGAGATTCTCCGGTATCGGGATAGGACTTGGGTCATTTATATCTGTCATTATAGGCAAATGGTTTGGCGAAGGAGGTTGATCAGTAATAGTTATCTAGAGATGCATCCCTTCTTGAGTGACGACTAACGACGGGTTAAATACTCCATTGACTAGGAGCATGAGGTTGTAATTTACAATTTGTTTTACACAACAAGGCGTACTCGCTGTCAACCTTGGCTGATCATTAAGCCAATTAAACGACAACACGTTATGCTCTAACGTATTTCCCCACCACCCCCTATACCCCTAGACCCCGCATACCTGTAATAACCTTATATTAGGATTTATAGATAACTATAATTAATTATATAATAATAAGTATTTATTTAATTAAGTTAAGATTTTAAATACTAATTAAAGAATATTTTTTTAATTATTAATATTTTTAATAGCTTTTTTTATAGTT
>JAAOAL010000203.1:0-21126 GCA_013186775.1 Fusarium dlaminii | reverse complement strand
TACCTATTAATTAGTGAAAAGTAGTAGGGTATAGTAGGGCTTCTATGTGATATAAGCGCCTTCCCAGGCTGGGTTGTAACATGGTGATGGATCGCTGCGAGAACACTATATCCTTAGGGTCAGTCCTATTTTTACTGAAAGTGGAAATTATATATCTTTTATTGGCTTTATACCCCTGCTAGTTCCTCTTCTACAGAAAAAGGGGCAGTATTTTCAAGGTCCCTATAAAAATTTTGATTAAAAGTGCATGATAGACCTTCTTATTGGCTGGTTTGTTCTTTCGTTGCAACCTTTACGCAAGCGATACTACATCCTGGTGAAAATTCATATCTTAACTGCGCATGTTTCGCGACCGCACTATAGTAGTTTAGGTAGGCTCTACTGATGCTAATATGTATATAATAAAGATTTCTCCCTCCTTAATTGACTCTTGATCTTATCAGTTATCTTCTTTTACTATAAAGTATTGACTACCCTGACTATCTTTAAATATATGGCCTCCAAGCTTCGTGACCACCAGGCTGATAGTTATATTATTAAGTAGAATGAAATGACTCTATGGCTATAGCATATAGGATAGCCTTGCTTATTTTATAACTAATTCCTTAGGATTATTACAGCCACGGCAAGGAAGCCTAAGCTAGTATAGAATAAAGACTATCTATTAGGCTAATAGTATAATATAGCACTCTAAAGTCTGGCTATTATAGAAGCCTAATTATAAATTATACTCTATAGTATTAATATTATAGTTAATTAAACTAGTTTTATATTAGCTAAGACCTTATATAAATCTTAATACTAGCTAAATACCTATTAAAAAGATACCTTTTAGCCTTATAAATTTAAAGTTATAAATTACTTAAAAAGATATATTAATATATAAAAATGTTTATTTATTATATATTTAGAGTTTAATATTTTTAAATATATTAGTAATAAGATATCTAAAACTTATAACTTAGATATAATTAAACTACTATAATGTATTATATATTATATCTAGTTGCTCCTCTATAGCAGGGGGGTGAAAGCTCTAACTGGAATATGGATAAAGGACGTGAGGAAGAGGAGGATGAGCCTGGCAACTGTAATGGTGGAGATACGTATGAAGATGATGATAACGGTGCGGATGGAGCTGACAAGGAATATAATAACGAGTACGACAGAGTCAAGACTGAGAATCATTCCAACGAAAAACCTAAGAATTGCGATATGGGCGATGGCGAAGATGAATTATCTGAAGAATCAGCGTTCTCTCTTCCGCTTGGCCTTGCACTTATCTAAGGCCATTTTCCAACTATGGATGATATTCTGGACGTACCAGGAACCTACCGGAGATATATCTGCACCTACTATCATTCACGATATAGCTATCTTAAGGATCTAGGGACTGTCGCTTACTTTTCATCCAGCACATGGCTCATCACCTAGGCTAGCTGCCCTCACGTGGATCAGGCGGCTTTTGTTCTTCGAGTATGCCGTCCCTGTTTACGCCTATAACAGCCTTGACTTTGTCTGGCCTAGTTACACAGATTATCCGTCTCAACCCGGGACGCAGAGGGTAGTCATGCCGAAGAAGTCACGGTCAAGTACCACGTATTTGGGGGTGAGCGGGCTGGCTCCCAGATGACTTTGGTAGCAAAATAGACCGGGTTTGGCCGGCATGCACCGCGTGGATATGATGGGAGAGGTTTTGGAAGTTGACGGTGGCACTTTGAGAACGACGGTGAGTTTCAGTGGCAAACGACCTGACGACACGGCCAACAGAGTATTCGTGGTCTGCTAGGAAAGATTCAAACAGTTAGCATCCCACTGGAGAGGCACATGACGGGCACGGAAAGTCCTGCCATATTGGGGGAATGTTGAATCAACGTGTACAGTTTCTGATCCCTGCAACGCGCGATCACTAACTCTCCCCACATCATTTCCATTTTCAACCCTGATTTTTTGCTCGTGTCAACGTAAACCAGGATTCGCTACAAGCACGTATTTTTTAAACATACTTTACTCTCATGCCGGGACCGGCATTCTTCAGTGATTATGCTGTCAGACATAACATCTCGCGTCCGTATAGTCCCAAGGCCTTCTACATCCCCTATTTTGGCCGGTGTATCACCTCTACGACTTCATACTTTCCCTGACTCTCTGTTACCGACCCAAGGTTGCTGGCGCTAGTAAGAGTACCTAGGTGTCACACCATGGCTTTAAATTTCCGAATTTGCACGGGCAAACGCCACACCTCTAGCCAAAAACGAACATTCGCCGGTCCATTTTTTCAACCGCTCCACACCGCACGGCCAAGGTCTACAGTGCTATTCCCAGACCTGTCATGCCGTTTTCCCGGAAAGCTTCGGCTGAAGTTTATATTAGATACAATTGATCCAGCTTATGCAAGAGAAGCACTGCATTTTCCCGTAGTGGCAACCTCCCTGGATGCTCCGCGTCAAGTCAGAAGGCATCAAAGTGGCTCATCAGAGTCAACTTAAGGGGCTCCCAAGTCTCTAACTAAGGGAACATGGGTATATGACATGAGAATGCCCTATTATGTTTGAGCTGATACAAGTCATAGTTCAGACATGCCGCGTGAACCTTCTGATGTTAGCTCATTAGGCTCGACAAATCAGATATTAGTGAGGTGATCATGATGATGTTGTTTTCATCCAGGCACTTGGTATGCCCCCGCTCGTCAAATGCCGGTGGCTTCTCATTGGCCAGAAACTGGCAAAGCTCTCCACATAAATGCCAGCCAAAAACTAGCGTTATGCACAATGGTTTCTAAAACAGATTAGTCTCGGCGTTAACTTGGACCAGCCCGGCATTTAATATGCACGGCTACCGCAAACTTAAATTTCATGCACGATTGGGCCCAAGACGGTCTAGCATCGGACTTATGAGAACTCGACGGAAACAGACCAGCAGCCCGAACCCGATGATACAAAAATATATTAACACCAATATCTGCTCTCACCTATTCTCAGTAGGGTCCTGCTATACCATCTTTTTTCTTATCCAGTTCAAGCTTTAACGTGCTCTACATAAAATGGGCTCCAACAAATTCAATCCAGAGACAGACATTCCCAGGCTCGATGGCAAAGTCATCCTGATCACTGGAGGTAACTCTGGATTGGGACTTGAAAGTGCGCGGCAGCTTTTGAAACAGAATCCTGCAAAGATCTTCCTTGCTTGTCGCAGTAAAGCAAAATTCGATCAAGCCGTCAGCGAATTGCAAAAAGAAGGATCCAAAACCGACGCAGTATGCTTTCTAGCTCTAGACCTCGCCTCATTCTCAAGCATCAAGTCTGCTGCAAAGGAATTCCAGGCATCCTCCACTCGCCTTGATATCCTTGTCAACAATGCTGGTATTATGATGACGCCAGAAGGCCTCACTAAAGAAGGCTATGAGATCCAGATTGGCACAAATCATATGGGACATGCTTTCCTAACGCATCTTCTCCTTCCAACTCTCGAAGGAACCACCAAGGTCAGCTCTGACGTCAGAATAATCTTCCTGGCCTCGGCCGGAGAGACAATGGCTCCAAAGGATCCTTATAAGTTTGATCAATTCAAGACCACGATGCCAAATATTGGCACTATAGCTCGCTATGGCATATCGAAGCTTGCCAACATACACTACGCTGCTGCCCTGGCTCAACAACATCGAAACATGAAAATAATTAGTGTCCATCCTGGAATTGTTCGAACAAACCTCAACGGACCGGCCATCGAGAGCAGCCTGATACTGGGCACGATGACTCGTTTGTCTAACCTCCTTGTCGCCGTCGACGCTTCTAAGGGTGCCTTGAATCAGTTGTGGGCAATGACCGACCCTAAGGCTGAAAGCGGTGTCTTCTACTACCCTGTTGGTGTCAAGGGCAAAGGAAGTAAACTTAGCCAGGACAAGAGTCTCCAAGAAAAGCTTTGGGAGTGGACGCAGGCAGAAATTCAGCAGCACCTTGGCTGAATCGCTTGACAAGGACTGGGCAGGCTTTTACGTCATGTGCTGCATCTTCAGGCACGAGATTTGGCCTAAGTCAAACTCCAGTGGGCAATTACAACTTAGGCTTTCAACACCGCCCCCAATATTTTAGTTATACTTGGCTCTGATATCTAGTATTCTGGTCTAGAGATTATAAAAAACCTAGTTTTATTGTTTTTGGGATTGATATTGCTTTCGCAGCATGTCATGGCATGTTTCGATAGAGTGACTCGCAATCAAGCGTTACATTTCCTATTATAGAATAGTGTGCTTCACTCGTGAGTAAGATTTCAGGCTTCTTGGATGGCGCTTGTGTGCAACAATGGTTACTCGTCAGCGGATCAAAGACCATCTTCGAGATCGTCCCCACCATTTAAACGGTAGTGAGATCAAGAAGGTACAGGAGTGGGCATCTCAGTTGGAACTCATCAAATACAACCAAGAGATTAGTGGATTGCCATTACCACCTGATGATACGCCAGCGATTGAAGTGCTAGGGCCGCCTAAAACTGGAGGATTCCGGTGTACGTTCATAGCGGAGAACGAAGGGGGAACGTCGATGTGTAGGTCTGTAGGCTCCGATAAAAGGAGAATACGAGAAGATTTAAAGCATGAACATGGATGGGATCTGGGGCTAAAACGTGGTAAAGCGTCAGCGGTGACTAACAATGGACGTGATGAAAGGCCATGGAAGGACGGTGTATTTTATCAGCGGTTGTTTCTAAAAGGGCCAAGGAGCGAGTTTTTTCAGGTTCTAGGCGGTACATCTCTTATTGTATAGGCTTCAGACTATTTGAAAATAATTATAGGACTAATCTATTATAGTACTATAGACCTTCTACTGTAGGTCATGTAAGTATATGGTTATACGCTAAAGAATCCAGGCACATCTTTACAGTAAACCATATAGACTTATAAAGAAGGAGATTAATAAAATCAAGTTATAGGCTAAAGTACTTAACCTTATTAAAAGAGATAAGGAGATATTAGCTCTACTGCCTATCCTAAGTATTAGTTAACTAATTAAAGTATTTAATAAGCCTAAAAGCAGAGAGTTTTAATATAACTTTACTATAGACTGCCAGACTGTAAGTATAAACCTAAGATAAAGAAATAAATAACTCTAGAAAGTATATAAGATTAAGCTAGACCTAAAGCCTAATCCCTAGAAGACTGGCGCTGCTAAAGTAGATATAGGCTTAACCTACTAAAGAGGTAGTATATTCTATTAGGAGCTCTTTACTAAGGGTCTATATAGTAAATACTTTAAGGTTATAAGAGGTTATAATCTAGAGAGTCTAGATATTAAGTAAGTAATAGTAAAGCTTACTATTTAATAGGCTATATAAGCCTTTTAGGCAAAATCTAAAGAGACCTGAAAGAAAGAGATAGAGGATATTAAAGAGATAGGCTACTTAGCAGTACCTAACTAATAGCTTTATTAACTAAGATCAACAGCCTACTTAAAAGATTTCAGTGATAAAAACCAATTCCTAAGAGACCTTATCTTATTAAAGTATAATCTAAAGGTAGCAACCCTAAGGATATTTCTAAGCTCCAAGATATACATACAGCTATTAGATATCTAATTTAAAAAGCTTCTAGTATAGCCAGTCTTAATACAGTCTTATAGAATGTATTATTTAAGGTTAACTAGAAAGAACTATATAAAGAGCACAGTATGCCCTTTTACTTCCGGTTTAAATACTAGATTTAGAAAAAGTATATCGCTATCTATCTTCAGTTCTTTATCTATACTGTTCAGGCTATATCTTATAAGAATGCAGCTAACTAACTACTATTCAAACTTACTAAAGGCTAAACTACTACTTTTAACCTAATAATAGACTATACTGCAGAACTTATTAACATCAAGAATAAGATTAAGTCTATACTAACATTATTGCGAATTAATAAGCTATATAACTTCCTTAAGAATACTGCACTTACCTTTTACATCTCTATTCTCAACTACTTCACTAAGGCAACTAAGTATAATAGTATACTTATTAGCTTCTTAATAGTGCTAAATATTTAAGATAATAAGACTTAGGAGAATTACACAAACTTTACCCTAAACTCTCAGCTATCAGGCCATCTCTCAGGTATTTCTCATAAAGCATACAGTTAATAAGAGGGCTTTATATATTTAGCAGAGGATAGAGCAAGGATATACCAGATAAGAGGGTAAATAGAAGAGCTTAGGGCACTTTAAAATCATATCTAAGATAATACGCCGGTTTCTAGTCAGTAGCGCTAAGGGTTAGGATACCATGCCAATACAATTCATCATTTAGCTTCACAATTACAGCATAGCAGCTAGCGGTTAACAGGCAATGCCAGGTTCGGTCAGCTGAGATAACAAGGATGTGATTTATAAAGGCATTTATATTAATGTACTTGAGGTCCAGTCTATACTGCAGGCTGATCTTGTTACGATTCGTGCCGTAACAGCGCTGTAAGGCTTCTATAAAGCAGCTGTAGCACACCCATAATTGCTTGCATAGCGATTATGGCCCGATCTTTTGCCCTGTGGTTTAACGGCTTGTGCAACCGTTACAGCTCTATGAAGAGCTGAGGCGCTGCTTTATAAGCATCTGCTTTTCTATAAGGAGTATAAAGATCAGTCAACTATCAAGCTTAGAATACCACAAATCCCATAAGATGAACTTATAGATAATGCAGCAGACGCAAGCATGGGTCATTCGTTTATCAATAACCTCTTTTAACTACTGCCAGAAAGCAGTGGTTGGGCATTCCGCAAAATGTGGACTAATGCTGCTGTATGAAAAGCATAGATTGAGGGTGATTTAGAGGCTGAATTTGAGCTTCTCAAAGAGAATGTATGGCATTATGGTAACTTCTTAAAGGAATTCCTCAGATGTCTGTTGTTTATAATCGCACGCTGCTGCGTTATCTTGCGATCGGGTGATTTGTTGCTGTATAACTTATATGTATCTCTAAGTATACTCTCGGCTGCAGTAAGAATATACCTGAGATCTATATTTATATTAACTACGCTGCCTTCTTCTTCTTTATTATTATTATTATCCCTGCTTTATAGTAATTTATATAATAATATAATCTTAGTATTATAGAGACTCTATAGGTATATAGGGAACTTAATATAGATAAGCCAGGGTACCTAATTAGCCTGTAATGCCTCGATATCTTATATAATTTCAGCTTCCTTATCTAGGTTATATAAGGCCTGGATAATATTAGCCTTTAGGTCTTTAAATAGCTTTCCCTCCTCCTATAATATAGATACTATAGCTAGGCCTAACCCTACTAGCGCTTTTCCTATTACTAGCAGAGATAGGTCTTCTTTAACTAGAAAATAGTTAATAAGGCCTTTAGCTATAAAGTATATCTAGAGCTTATATGCCCTCTAGAGAGGCATAGTATTTATATACTTTAAGGCCTTCCTCCTATAAACTGGCATATAATCGTATATCTTCCTAGCCCGCTGCGTGCAATAGTTATATTAGACTTCCGAATAGTTATATTAAACTTCTATGCAGGTGCAGATATAGCCTTTATACATAGTAAGACCCTCTATAGGCTAGTATGGCGTTTTTCTATCGGCCCTCTACTGCTATAATGCCTCGACTAGGCGCAGTTTATAAGTTAAAAACCGCTTAATTGTTAGTTATAGTTTATTACCTTTTATCTGGTGTATCTTGGCCTGCAAGTAACTCCTCTAGCTTCTTTATTTCGGAACCAGGCATGTTCTGCAGAGGCGGTAGACTATAACCTGGTGATTGGCGTTGTAATGGAAGCTATTAAGACTTATTATGGTAGGTAGTAAGTACTATAATAAGATGATGTATTTTTTTTTTTTTTTATTAATCTGGGAAGAATGAATAAAATGGGAAGCCTGAATATCTATATCTATATATTTTTATATTTATATTTTAACTTTCTCTCCTTTCCCTTTTTTTCTCTTTTTTATTTTCTTCTCTATCTATCTATCGATTTAAACTTCCTGCTTATTATATTCCGTTAATAACTGTCTAATTATAATTAACCCTTTTACTGAAATTCCCTTTTACTTGATGCCTGCCATGCCTCTGTTAATGCTATATTATTTCCTAGCCGTATTATGCTACGCAAGGTACCTCTAGACCTGACCAGGGTTGCCCCTTTTAATAAAAGAGTCTCAAACAATAGTGGCTAGTACTATATAGTTAAAGTCCTTTTTCACTTGAATTTGGAGCTGGAATTGATGTAAGCTGGTGGCCTTGGACCCAAGTCGAATTTGCCTACCGGATTTTCTTGAGTTTAACAAGCAGCTACAATAAGGATATAGATCTAATCATTATAAAATATATGTCTTCATGTTTCCCAATGGCTAAGCTTCTGGAAAGAGTTTTATAGGATAAGGATTCTTAGTTGTGGTCTTGAAAATTTAAGTGATGATTCCCTCCTGGAGTCACCTTTTCATGATGTCAACACTTGTAGAGATAGGGGCGTCTCTCCCCGCTGAGATCTCCAAAAGTTAGTCGTCTGAATGATGCCACTATCCATCAAAAACCACCACCGCTTCGCAAAGTCTTCGCCAACCTCCCATCCCATCGGGTCCCAGGGTACTGCCCCCCATACTTTAAGGCTTCCAAATCGCATATCACGCATAAACTCCTCCTCGTTAATAATAGAGAGAGACTTGAGGAGCCGGTCCCGCAATGACGCCCAGGGCAGCATGTCCAGGTATGACAGATGAGCAACGCTTTTCTGCAGCTGAGTCGGCGCTATAGCAGGTGGGAGATTGTCCGCTAGGGCTTTTATATGGAAGCCTGGCCTTGCCTGGCAGTCGAGGTCGAGGCGCTGAGCAATGACGGCCAGGGCTGTTACGGCAGTCATGTCGGTCAAGATGAGGAAATGACTATCCGTCATTGGTTCTCTCGGCAAATTCTGTGCATACAATAGGCTTGGGTCGAACGTGTCTGTGATAGCCATGCTTGACTCTCCTGTAACGGACTGTTCGAGACTAGGACCTGCATCTCTTCTCACAAGGGTTCCCGCGTCCCCATCATTAAATTCGCCCTGTGCTACTTGCTTTTGCTTGCCAGCCAGTCGCGAGCCTGGAATGGAGATCAGATAAACGCTCTCACAATATTATTGTCACGGTACATACGCCTTGCTCGTTGGGATAGCCTGTTTTGGATCCGCTTGCGCTCTGCGGGGTCTGGTACAGCGGTCCAATCGTCTGCATCAGATTTCACAAACGGTTCCCAGTTAGGCTTCATTGTAGATAAGTAAGTACATACGCGAGTCCGGGTACAGCTTAAGGAACGCCAATATGTAAGAAATGACAATTTTGTCATAGGAGAGAAATAATGACAGAGAGCTGCTGATGTTATCGACTTTCTGACAGTGGATCTTGTCAGACTGCATAAACGAGATGAAAGGTCCAATCATAGACCAGACTAGTTCGTACACGGTTAGTCCGCATTCCTACAGTCAGCCTGCTTATTAATGTATTACTTCTAGAATTTTTTATTTCCAGGCAGCTATCTCCGTAACAGTTTAGAGCAACAGGCAGAACTGCCAAACAGTCGGAACGCTTACTAAAGCCTTATAACTCTAGTAAAACTTTACTAAATACTACCCAGAGTAGTCTATTTAACGCATGCCGCCAGAAATTTGCTCTTCCACTGACAATACATGCTCTTTCTATTTATTAAGCTTTCACGCAAGAGTAAGGTCTTGGGCTGATCTTCTTCCAACAAGACAATTTTTTCCTCCTACTTAAGACTCCAGTACTGCAGTCATATCGAACTCACATCTACCCCATTCTCACCCTGATATTACTCCTATATAGAGACCTTATAAGTTCCCTAGGATACTATTAACTGATGCAATCAAGATAAGTCTAGTTACAGGTTCCCATAGATAGAGATACAAGGGCAGTATCCTACCGAGCTGGTGCGGCCATGGTATATTATTCGCTATATATAAATCCACAATATATTACTAATATTATACTTATAGGCAGCCGCCATTTAGCAGCCCATAGTAGGTATTATGCCACACTTCTGATAATGACAGCGCGACAATATTATCGCGATAAGCATAGAAGCCCGGAGGATATAGAACCCCTTAATATATCCGTCGAGTTCCTTGAGCCGCTGCCCCAGGGTCGATTCGAGATTGCTCTTGAAACTCTAAATAGAGGCAAATGCACTTCAATGATAGAAGCTAGGCTTCGATCCTTAGAGTTCTATAAAGATAAGGTCTGCATAGTTGCTATAGTAAGGCTTAGTATACTGAGAGATGAGGGTCACGTTAGCAATATGCAGCCTTTAGTCTGGCCATTACCAGATCGAATGACAGATTATGTCCGGTAGTCCGTTGCTAATTATTACTATATAAATCCCCTGTCATCAACGATAAGGGCATACTCGCCTAATGACAGCAATCCGCCACTGTAGAGTGAAAGATTCGGAGGCCAGAATACCAGATATCAGTGGGTGAAATTAGATAATGATAAAAAGTTCGGCTTCAAATACTTCCCTGTACTGGCAGATCTCGTAACTCGACTGTGTTATAACCAAGCTAACATATTTCCTATCTTAGGTCCCCCCCATCTTCCTCAATTATACTAAGGATGGGATAGAAGCCGCCACCAGTTAGGGTATACCTACCACCGCTATGAATATTATATTCCAATCTGAATTTACTCCAGAGGAGTGGCTCCTCACTCGAACCACAATAAACAGATTACATGGCGGGAGATTTAATATGAACATTGAGATCCTCAATGAACACGGACAACTTCTTGCTTCCTGCATGCACCTTTGTTCAGTGATACCTATTAGAAAGTCTGATCCTAACACTGCAGGCAAACTCTAGGTCACTGCGGTGCAAGTAGATAGAATTAGTATATGGCAATTAATAGGGGCGCATCAAGAATTGATAGGGGCGCATCGTCCTTAGGGACACTCCAGCTTTTATAACATCCAATTGGCCTAACTTTTCAAGACCTATAAATACTTCACTATAAAGGCAGTAAAGCCAGCTCTCTTAATAACTATAGCTCTTATTATTAAGTTACGTAGAGATATTAGGTATGCTTTATAAAATTAAGGTAATTATTCTTATTAATACAGTAAGATCTTTCTAGGGGTTTATATCTTATATAAATCTATTTATAATTTTTTAAGTATAATCTTAAAGTTAGGGGAAAGCTCCTAATTATTCTAATAGTACTTCCTAGCCTAGAAGTAATAATATTATTAATATTCTCTAAGAATGGATTATATAAAGGTGCTAATATACTAGGTATGATTTACTTTATAGAATTAGAATTATTCTATTTAGAGTAATTATTTACTTTTTCTCTTATAGTAATTAAAGGAAGAATCTCTTTATTGCTATTATGCAGCTCCTATTAACTTCTTTATCTCTGAATACTTAGCTATATCTTCTGCCTACTAGTATATACTCCTGTTATTCTCTTCTCTCTGAGAATAGCCAACCGGCGGCGTGCCTGATGCCGGTGTCGTTTTCGAGAATGTGATTCGCAGCTAGGACTGGGGCTTTGAGCGTGACGTCCTGAATCGCTCTCTGGGCTAGGATGTGACTCCGATTGGAGTATGATGAGAGGCCTAATGATTGATGGTTGAGAGACTGATGTTCGATCATCTGCCTACTTACATTAAGAGAGCTAAGGCTGCCTGCACTAATAAAAAAGTGACTGGCGAATCAGAGGCTGCAAAGCTGGAGCGTCCCTAAGGACGATGCGCTCCTATCAATTGCCTTATTTAAATGAATCTATTAAATATATTAGGATATTAGAAGCCTAGAGATTATAGGCTAAAGTGTATAATGCTAATAGAACGCCTACAGTTATGTAAATCAACCACTTAGGAAGACAATTGCTAATAGGTATAGGTAAGTATGGCTTCTTTAAAAAAAAAAAAATATAGGGCTAAGTGCAGTACCTTTATAATTCGGGAATAGCATAGTAACCCGTTCTTTAAGCTACCTGATCTTCTGTGACGGTTGTGGTTCCCAAGGGATAAACTAGTCCGTACTAAGTTTATGTTGGCAGATAACGTAGGGCGTGATGCTGAGCGGTGCGAAGTATCACGTCTCTTAATAGTCAATAATGCGTGTTAGGCGTATTAAGGTAAAGAAGTTTTATTGATAGCTAGTGAGCTAAATGCTATGAAGTGCTAATGAATTTGTTGTATATACTAAAGGTGATGTTGTGGGAGCGACCTGTCTAGGGGACGCAGTCGGTCCATCAACGTTGGTCCTATCGTGATTGGTTGGTTGGGTGGTGAAAATGTGGGGTACACGTGACGTAACCGCTGGGATCGTAACATCTTCGGTATGCCCTGCGAGATAACTACTAGAGATATCCGAAATATTATGCAGCAGTTTGCTAATACTGCTTAACTTGCTGCTAATACCGGCTTTACTAGAATCGAGATTTATACTGCTTATAGTTATTTATTATCCTAGTTTATATTAGCTAATTCTAATAAATAAATAAATAAATATAGAGGTTCTTCCTATAAATAGATAAAGCTAGTTATTAATATTATTTATACTATCTAGAGTGTTATACTAATAGCTTCTGCATATATAAGGGTATAAGTTAAGTAGTTATAAACTAGGTATATAATATTATTAAGTTAATAAGACTAGCTATATTATATCCTATTATACCTAAGGAATTAATCCTTAATTTAGAGAAAAAAGATTATATAGATTCTATAATTTATTTGCCTAATAGGTATTTAAGTGCTTAGTACTAATGTAGAAACAGTATATTATATTTAAATTAAATCTTAGTATAATACTAAAACGCCGTTTTTGCAAGCCACGGTATTACTGCCATTTTGTCGTCGAAGACTAAGTTCAGACCGAGAGCCAGCCACAGTGACTAAAGGCCAAGAAGAAAAATATGGCAAGTCGAATCCAGCCCCTTATCGGTGTGTTCAATTCCGCCGAGCCCGTACCTTAAGTTGCCTCCTTCTTCTGCTACGGTGCTCTAGAACGTGCCATTTGGAGTTCTGATGGTCAGAACTAAGTATTCTGTCAGAAACTGACTTCATTAAGCACGGATCTGTGCATTGAACTACCTTGTCTAGCTTGTTTTGCTGCAGTGCCCTAGAACAAACCCTGCAATTCTGACAGTCAGAACTCCACGTGGTTCGTCACTGTATTATGTTCCTAGTCAGATTCTTATCGGGCCCGCCGCAAATATGGACTAGGCTCGATCACTAATCACGGATCGGAGTTATAACCCGCGTTCCGATGGCTCGGAGTAATGAGTCTACCGGAAAACTAAATTCGTCTGATGAAGAAAATGTTGTTTTTCGTGAATACACAACCACTGACTCGACCCTGTCTTCGCTACTCGCTCTCAAACCGCAAGACCCAACATGATCCACTATAATGACGAAACTCCGCATTGATGTGATGTGATACAGTAATTCATCCTGACAATCCGGACGGAGACCATGCTCCCATGCCGGTCTTACGTAACCACTGGACTGGTTATATTATGATGGTTTGCCCCGTGCAAGGAAACTAAGGTAGTAGAAGGAAGTTCTTCATCGCTACATGCCTTGTTCTGATAACCTATCTCTTGATCACAAAATCTATCATATCGTCTCAATAACAGCACAATGTCTGCTCCGTCTACAGTCCTTATCACCGGTGGAAATCGTGGTATCGGGAAAGGCTTTATCAAGACGTTTCTGGCCCGGCCTTCGCTCACTGTCATCGTCGGCGTTCGTGATCCCTCCCACCCAACCTCCAAGGCCCTCCAGGATCTCCCCAAGGGTGATGGTTCAAAGCTGGTCATCGTCAAACTCGATTCTAGCGTCCCCTCTGATACTGCAGAGGCCGTCGCCACGCTCAAGAAGGAGCACAGTATTAGCTCTCTCGATATCGCCATTGCCAATGCCGGAATCGCAGCCGATAGCGGACGGGTTCGTGACACAACCGTTGACAACATCAAAAAGCACTTTGAGGTGAACACGATCGGCCCTGTCGTTCTTTTCCAGGCCGTAGCAGATCTCCTGCAAGCCAGCAAGACAGGCAATCCCATTTTTACTGCCATCTCAACCCTCATCGGCTCCATCGGCTCTATAGAACTCTTGGCAGGGCTTCCTGGTACCGCAAGTCCCTATGGTGGCAGCAAAGCAGCTCTAAACTGGTTCATTCGTCGCCTTCATTTCGAAGAGCCCTGGCTCACAAGTTTTGTCTTTCACCCTGGCCTGGTAGAAACTGACCTCGCTACTGCTGCCGTCGCCAAGGACTCAACGCTAAGCCTCACCGACTTGGGAGCAATCAGTGTCGAGACCAGCGTTTCGTCTATAGTCCATACTATTAACAAAGCCAATAAAGAACTTGGTGGAACTTTTAAGAACTACGATGGAACAGTACTTGCCTGGTAGATCAGTATATTCAACTTGTCCTTGTAGGTTGGTGCCTAACCATCGTCCCGATGTGACAGATGCGAGGGGGAAGCCGGTAGCTGGCTTTTCCATTAGATCGTCCTTCATAAATCAACTGATAACTGATTTTTCCAACTCGATAAATAATGCTAGTGAATACAAACCACGCGGTGAATAGCTTGAATCCCCTCTATCCCCTTCCCTACCATGTACGCTAGGCCGGCGGTAGTTTGGGGCAAACTACCAGTAGGGTTGCGTTCTTATTGGCCGAAAAAATCGGTATGCCCTACCGTGCGCCAAACTACCGTTAGCCCAAACTGTCAGACATTACGTGTATTCGGTCCATTGATCCAGATTGGTATATTCATGTTGTGTTCTGTTGAATTCTGCCCCTTAGAGGTTTTACCATTTCGGTTGTAATCTTAAAATGTCCCTGCTTGCACGTGAAACTCCAGCACCTGTTCAACAATTCATCGTTTCAGTAAGTAAGGCATAGCTTCCAGCGAATACGTAAGTTAATACAGAAGAATGGACGTTCTTTAGCGCATATATACCGCCCCAGCCGCTTTTCTCTTTGAGGGGTCGGCAGTGTTAGTGGAGTTAGCGTACCGTCCCACCATCCCCAAAGTTGGCATGGGTGGTCCCGGACCTGGACCCATTTTGGAATTAGAGTCTTTATCTCGGCAAGATAATTGCTCCGCAAACAGCAGATACAACTCGAAAAAATATCGTTTGGTATTTGTCAGCCAATTTCAACAAGCCTCGGTTCAGACCCGTCACATACCTATATATGTGTGGAGCTTCCTAGTATAATAAGTGATACGGATCGTTCCCATCAGATTCCTATATCCATCTAAGCATATAAATCCTGCCTACAATCGCTATACTATTCTAAATGACCGTCACAATGTCGGACGAGGTTGGGGTACTTGCCAAACCTCTCACATTAAAATGTGGTTTGGTTCTGCCAAATCGACTAGTCAAGGCAGCCATGGCCGAGGCTATGTCGAAGGATGGATTGCCAAGCAAAGAGTTCCGCCGACCTTATCAAGCATGGGCCAAAGGTGGATGGGGCATGGTGATTTCAGGTTCTTACAGCTCCTCTCTCTATCCTGACGTCTTCAGATGGTTAACTGTATGCAGGCAACGTACAGATCGATCACAAATACCTGGGCCAGCCCGGAGATGTATGTGTGAGCGAATCTTTCGACCACACTAAAATGTTGGAGGCCTGGAAATCGTGGGCTAAAGAGTGCAATGCTAATGGAACACTCTCGATTGTTCAAATCAATCACCCTGGAAGACAATCGCCAATGGGCGCTGGCAAGCGCGGCCTCTTCGAAAAGAATCTTGCGCCAAGTGCTGTGCCTTTAGAATTCGGCAAGGGCATAGTAGCCCGTTTTCTAAGCTCCCTGGCCTTCGGAACGCCCCGTGAGATGACCACTGAAGATATCCGAAAGGTCGTGCAGCAGTTTGCCAACGCTGCTCGACTCGCCTCTGATGCCGGTTTTGCTGGAATTGAAATCCATGCTGCTCACGGCTATTTGTTATCCCAGTTCTTATCGACCCATTCTAACAAACGAATGGATGAGTACGGAGGTTCTCCTCTTAAACGGGCAAAGATTGTTGTTGATGTTATCAATGCTGTCCGGAGTGTTGTGCCAGCAAACTTCTGCGTTGGACTGAAACTCAACTCGGTGGACCATCAGTCAGAGGTGGAACTAAAAGGCTGTATCGAGCAGCTGCAGTCAATCACGAAGGCAGGTATCGATTTCCTTGAGATTAGTGGAGGCAGTTATGAAGATCGACAGGTGAGCGAATTTCCAATCCAAACCAACAGGATCCTATCTTGCTAATATCGCATATATCTTAGTTGATCGGAGAACCCCACCACAAATCCGAGCGCACAAAACAGCGCGAAGCCTTTTTCTTGGATTTCGCTGAGGCTATCCGACGTGAATTTCCCGGGCAGCCTTTGATTGTTACTGGTGGCTTCCGCACTCGAAAGGGCATGAGCCAGGCAGTGGCAAATGGGGCGTGTGATGTTATCGGGTTGGCAAGACCAGCTGTGTTGCATCCTGCTATACCTAAGGAATTAATCCTCAACCCGGAGAAGAAAGATATCGATCTCTCGCAGGATATGCCAACCGTACCGGTCCCATGGTTCATCCGCTTAACAGGCGTTCGAGTGCTCGGTGCCGGCGCAGAAACAGTATGTTGTATCCGAATCAAATCTCAGCATGATACTAAAACTCTACAGGCTTGGTATGGTGCTCGTCTTAAAAAGATTGGATTGAGCTAGGTAAAGAGCGGGTGTCAGAGCGTCTGCTTTATGGCACTGTTAATGAATTTCTCGAGCCGGCCAGAGATAATGGCACTACCGTGGAGAAGTATCATACACTTTCAGACAAGTAGAAGGGGGAAGAAGAAGAGACCCTTTCATATTAGACGTATATAGATCAAGATATTTAGTAGATCAAAGCTAAGATATACAGGACTTTTAATAGCTATTTTATGCCTGAGAGCAGTTTGCTATCTTGCTTTCCGACCAGTGGCTCATCATTGGCTACAGCCTACAGTATCCACTGTTGAATGAGGCTCGCACAGCTACCCTACATGCTCGCTACCTCGATCGGGCGTCTGTTCAACAAGGTAATAAATAAGCAACTACATGGAGTGAACAAACCACGGGGAAGCTATGCGCCAGAATACTATTAGAGTCGGGGGATGTTAGGATAAAAATTGCCAGATAAGATTAAATTAACATTATTATCATAAGCTATAGTAATATAGCCCTTTTATTAAAGACTAAGCTTAATTAGAGAGCCAGCTATCTATAGTAGATAATAGCTAAAAAGAAAAATACAGTAAGTTAAACCTAGCCTTTTAATTAAAGTATTTAATTTAGGCAAGCTAGTGCCATAAATTATATTATTTCTCTACTATAATGCCCTAGAGTGAACCACTTTAAGTTCTAACAGTCAGAACTAAATAGGTTATTAGAATCTGACTTTATTAAGTATAGGCCTATACCTTGAACTACCTTATCTAGCTTATTCTTCTGCTATAGTGCTCTAGAACGAACATGGAAATCTGACAGTCAGAACTCCATGTGGTTCGTCAGAATCTGACTTCATGAAGCACGGGCTCGACCACATTGTTATCCGAATTCAGCATAGGCTTCTAATTAAGCTTTTCCCTGGTTAGCTCGGAACCTCGGAGCGTCGGGTTCATGCAGGTGCATGCGATAGCTAGTCAGCTAGACACCCATGGTCTGATGGTCACCGGGTTATTATTAATTGACGACTGTAACAGCAGCATTTACCACGGGCCCTGACCACATTGTTATCCTAATGTAGCATAGGCTTCTGACTGGGATTCTTGTCTGATATCCGGAATGGAGTACTAAGCGGGCTCGGGATAGTGGGCTCGGCCGTTTTGATTGACTTTTCTCTCCGACAGTCACGGGTGCATTCCGCTATCCGATAATTGCGGCATACAACAGGGACTATTCGTCCAATGGGAAACATGAGAGATGACAGATTATGCTCTTTGTCGTTAGCGCAAACTACAAACAAATCGCCAATTTTATCAGCTGCCATCAAGATTTACTAAGACTCCTACTATGCCAAGGCTGCTCCTATCTTGATGAAATACACTGTTTTGTCTGTGCATCGATCTTTGTTCTTTGGGTTTAAGTTGCAGCCTTCCGGAAGGCTCCTCTAGGCACAGCGCTACGATTTACAGCAAGGAAAGCCGAATTCAGGGTCACGCCCGGAGTGTCAGTGGGCCGTATGGTTATAACACGATCATGCTTATTAACTATTGTACTTCTCAAGACTACTATATGCTCAATAATATGAAAAAGGAAGGTCTGTATGTTGCCAGGTTGATCGCATCAAGTCTAGAGATATTTAACAAGCCTCCTATGGAGCGATCAAGAAGATCTCGAGATGTTGCGCCTCCCGGAATATGCGTAGCCGCTCTGGCATGAATCTTATATCCCGGAAAAATGCCGTCTCTCGTGCCGGCTTTAATATTGGTGTTAAACATACCACTGCCACTCCGAAATCCTGCAATGTCGGTCCTCTATGCACCGATATTGATCTCGTGACTCGAAAACTCTATGCTGTACTATTGCATGACCCTCCTTACCCTATCTCTTGTCAACTTTTTCTCCCTGAACTATTCCATAGACGCCGCCTCTTCTTCCTCACCTTTATCCTTATCTTCTTCGCCCTTACTTTTCACTTCCTCACCTTTCACTTCCTCTCCTTTCTCTAACCCTCACCTTAAACAAACCCTGACCTTTTACTAACCCTGACCTTAAACTAACCCTTACCTTTTACTAAAACCTCTCTAACTATATTACCACCTAATATAACCGACTTACCTATATCCCGCCTCCTGCCCTCCTTCCCCCATATAATCAACCCGCCTGACCATTTATATAATATCTATATCTACTTACAATACGACTTTGCCTACTCCTCTAATCCAATTGTCTTTCGCTTTCTATCCTTATATAAATCTATTGCTTGCATTCGCTATACTATAATCTCTCTTATTTTCTCTATCTCTACCTACTGCTTTCTAATTAACCTCATTATCCCATGAAATCCTTGACATAACCTATTTGTTTGCAAATGTCCCCATCGAACTTGCCCCCTAACCACCTTATTAATCCCTCTTCATACACCGCTTCGTCATCTGATTCCTGCCAATCATACTCCCGTGCTGTATCCATCTCCCCAATAACCGTATTTACCGTGTCATAATGCATCCTACTTACTGCCGCCCACACACATACCAATATTCCTGCATACTGGCACACCCCATCCCTCTTCAATTTGAATCTTCCTGATCATCCTCCAACGGCTCCCAATGCATGCAAATCGCTTGCAGCACTCCACACCAAAAACAACCGGAAAAATCGGCCATGACCCCTTTCTTAAACATACCCCCCTGCCACTTCTCCTCCATCCGCCCCATAATCTCCCACTATCCCCTATTTTATACCGGATACCTTTCTCTCTCATATAACTGATCCTCCTCAATCATACCTATTGCCATAAAACAACCAGCACACCGGCCAGCTATTAGCCTCAACTCCTCCTCAAACATCTGCACCTCCTGACTGATACGCATCCTATCCTACGTGGCCTTGAACTGCTTGTACCGGATGTTTCGCTGTGACTGCTCAAACCGTGCCCTGACTTCACCATCCACCACCTCTCCTCCACTACGGCATATGCTAATACCCTCCCCGTCTATATCCTCCCTCTCAACCCACGATATGTCTTCTTCAAATATCAACTGATCCCTCTATCGCCGGCATATATCACATGCCTCCTCTATCTCTTCATTACAACCAATACGGTCGAATCGGCCATCCGCCTCCTGGTCTAACACCACACGGTAGCACCACTTTCCGCTTATAAACCTTTCCACTGCTACCTCCTTTAACGGCTAACTGCTCTTTGCTATTGCTGTTATCTTCTTTCTGGCTGATTGTTATGTTAATACAGATTATAATAATAATAAAAATAATAATAAAAATAAAAAATAAAAAATAAAATCTAGAATATATTATTACTTACTCTTGTTTTCCACTTTCTGTTAGTATATAATAATAACTGCCTCGCTCTGCATACCATCTCGTCCGGCCTATCCACTCTCCTACACATAATCTCGCAATGAGCTTGGCATTCCGATATAGATAACTAATTATACATCTGGCATATCTACACCTAACCCTAATACATTTATAGCCACGATTAAATACCTATTATCTATCCACGACCATAATCTCTGCGCCTTACCTGCCTTTATGTCAACCCTAGAATAGTACTTATTACACTCTAACATCTTCGCCAATCACTTAACCCGATTAATTATACTAGCATATACTATAACTCGACCGTTGTTATGTTAATGCAACCAATCCTGCACCGTCTTGATTGCCTGAATGTCCTCTGCCTCTTCCTGCGACCCTATGTGACGGTTACCGCCATCGCTGTTATTATTGCCGTTACTGTTATGACCAATACCTTGGCGCTGATGTCTCGGCATTGGCTGCACCTCGACTATCCTATACCGGATATTCGACCTCGATATTCGCGATCGGAATACCTTTACACGGTTAGCTGGCAACTTAGCTACCTCAAAAAACCTCTCGAACTCGCTCGGCGGTAACATTGCCGTCAAAAACACCTTCTGAACGCCCCATTCGTTCAACACTTGGCCCAACTCCATCATCTGCGGCCATCCCAAACGTATATCCTGATACCGCTCTTCTCGCAATGCCCATGCAAATCATCCTGTAATGCTACTAATGGCACAATCACGATCGTCGCGCCTCCATTGTCGTTAGCGCAATATGCCGGCAATAAAAACGACATGCTCTAAATAATACGACCTTTTATTTTGTACCCTGGGGTTGAAACTTCTTGTTTTACTTACTTTATGTAAACGTCTAAAGCCATATAATTTTGCTCTATTGGCATACCTTTTAGCCTATTTTTAGGCCATAACCTAAGGCTAACCCTACCCCTAAAACGCCTAGGAACCAAGGTTATATTTTAATATCTTAAAAAAGAAAAAATTAAAAGTAACTTATTAAAAGCGATATATTAAAAACTATCTTAGAAAGTCTATAATATAAATATTAATAGTAATTACTTTTCTATAGTAATATAAAACGTTTAGTCTTATTATTATTATTATATA
>JAAOAL010000202.1:0-21641 GCA_013186775.1 Fusarium dlaminii | reverse complement strand
ACTTATATAATAGCTTAATTCCCTAGAAAGGTTATCTCTATTACCTAGTAAAAGAAGATAATACTATCTTCCCTAAAGGAATTAAAGAATAAAGAGAGAATTAAGGTAGCTAGAAAGCTAATCCAGGGAAACGAGGCTTAGATTATATTTATATTTAATATATAGATAGTAATTTACTAAGAGGGATTTCTAGGTATAGGGTATAGCTATTAGACTTATTAAGAAATACTAATATATAAGAAAAGCTTAACCTTAAGAAAGTTTTATAATAATATATATATCGGTGCTACTAGGAAGAAGGTTAGACTGGAAGAAGGTTTAAGGCAATTAGAAGGTGGTGGCGGTATTGAGTTTATAAGTTAGTTATAAGGTTAGAAAATATACCTTGGGTTTAACATAATGGGATACTATCCTTTAATCTAATATAGGCGGAGATGTATGAGAGATAGTTAATATAGAAGCACTAAAGATATGGTTTAATACTATGCCTAAAATCTAAAGGAAAATCTGCTTAGGATAGTTTAATTTTATCTTAATATTCTAGTAGATAATTGCAGCTTAGGTTTTTAATACTCCCTATAATATTCCAATTAAACTTAGCTTTAAAGTATAACTTTATTATCTAAAGATTGTAAAATAATAATGTTTTATTATTTTTATATTATTAATGCTATTACAGCTTATTATAGTAAAGAAAAAAGCGGCTTGGGCAATGTATTTTTCTATATGAACTATGCGGGGAGTATGCAGCAGGTGCAGGAATGGTACGGGAAGAAGAATCAGCGCAAGCTGAAACAGATCGTTAAGAAATGGGATCCGGAAGGAAAGCTGGCGCGTCTATGGAGAGGTTATTGTAAAGTCTAGGAGTAGGTCTTGTGGTTGTTCAAACATAAATGCAATGAGAACCCGATACAGAGATGCTGAGTGGGCTTAAACACGCTTTAATCACAACTCTAGCATCGAGTAACTGTCCCGCTTAAATGAATAAACTGAAACATAAGTTCACATCTGTAGTAGTACTGCCAGCTTATCAGCACCGATACTGCATCAATATCCAAGTCACAGCATCTGCAACCTTTTCCGGTGCTGATAAATGCAGCCTTTGTCCAACACCAGCAACATACTCAAACTTGAACCTCTCAGACAAGCTCCGCAACGCTTTCATCTTATCTCAGTGATTACTCCTATACCTCTCAACATTCGCATATCTTCGGTTTCTTTCTCCGAGTCTTGATGATAACCAAGACGCTCCGCTTCCGCTTCCATCTTATCCCAATCGACACTGTAATCTCCATGCAGCACATAAAGAGGCACACGTCCAAACTCTGGCTGTTCGATATTCGCAGGCTTCTTGATCTCTCCGTCATCCTCGACGTTGGCATGGTATCCTCTTATCTCTCCTGACACTGCAGGACCAAAGGGATCCATCTCTTCCATAAATGCCTGCCATGCCCCGTCGCCCATACGATGACAACCTTCGTAACATAATCTTAAACTGTTCAGGGGAGAAACGGCCGATAAAGTGTAAGTATTCTGAGTTACCAGCGACGCTTGTCCAGTATTTCCATCGACAAACACAAAACCTTTAAATTGGGCCAGATTTCTCAGCTCCATGAATTCTCGTAGAATGATACCCCCATCAGCATGAGCAACCACGATATATGGAGGCGCGATTTTACCCATGCGAAGCATGGTATGTAACTCTTGAGCCAAATCTTTGGCAGATCTTTCGTCGCTCTCAGGAGGTAGCTCGCTTTGACCAAATCCACCGCGCTCGTAATTTACAACGCTCATTGACTCGGCGAGAAGTTGGGTTACGGCGGCCCATTCTTTGATGCTGCAGGCGATGTCGGGAATAATGATGACGATGGGATTGTGGGCTCGTCGGGGTGGGCCGCGAATAGTGACCTCGAGTTTATAGGACCCCAGATCCACAAGATTTGTGGAATCAGCCATGATGAAATGAGTTGGGCTAGGTTTAGTGCGCTGGCGTCCACTGACGCAGTGATGGCCTCAAAGTGTCCTGCAAAGAAGTGAATAGAGTCTTTAACGGTTTTACCTTCCGGCTTATTGCGTCATCCATGCTTAAAATATCGGCCCGTTAACGCTTATCTTATCTTATCTCGACTTCGTGTCTATTTTTAGATACAGAAAATCCCAAAGGCTCTATGGAGTACCTATATGTACTGTTGACACCTATAACATCAAGATAGTAAACCGGCATGATACACCTGGACCGGAATTTACAGACACTTTAAAGGACTGGTATGTGATCAAGTCCAAATTTCACTAAAAAAGAATGCGTCTCTCACGCTTTTGCGAGCATTAGATCAGTGTTCAAGTAAGACGACAGGAAAACTATTCCCGACCGAATCGTCTTCTGTGTGACTTTGTCATATTCATGTTAAAATGTACAATAAAGTCCTTGACAAGCCTCTTAAAGGTTAATCTACTCTACAGGAAGTTATCAAAATCACCACCTTGCGCACCTGCCACTAGAGAGCCATCGGAATGACACCCGAGCCCTCTAGCCAAAGCGAGAGTTGCCGCACTCACATAAAGTCAAAGACAGGCTGCGATACGTGCAAGAAAAGACGTGTCAAGTGTGACGAGGTTCGTCCAAGGTGCGCCAAGTGTACCTTTGGGAACCGAACCTGCTCGTATGCAGCCGCGCCAGGTCAAGGCCAAGGGCCTGACCAAGCCGGACTGAACACGAATGTCGCAGGCGGTTCCAGCAACAGCCCAGCGGGGACTCCCTCGTCTACCGCGCTGCTTGCTGCGGCAGCTGAAGCGAGGTCACCCGTGGATGCTCTAGGTCGCTACGAAGCCGTCCACATGAGTCTATTGCACTATGCCATTGTCAACATGGCCAGCTTTATGGCAGCAGACGGTGATTCTAGCCTGGTGGTGGAATGTGCTCTGAATAGTACGCGTGTGGCGCCCTACCTCCTCGATCAATTGCTTGCTCTTAGTGCTTTATACCTATCTACCACAGCGCAGGCAAGCCAGGATCTCTGCCTCCGGTACGCCACCGAACTGCAGACGCGGGCCTTGGGCCAGTTCCTCGAAACCCGTGAGAATATCAGCGAGACAAACTTCATACCCGCCTTCCTTTTCACCTCCTTCCTCGGGGTTCACGTCCCATACAATACTTTTAGAGACCATCAGGATAATCTCGGCGAGATCGTTAGCGTGTTTGTAGAATATGCGCTAGTTCACCGGGAATCCGCGCCGTGACGGCCGATCACTGGCCCCAGTTTCTTGCCTCGAATTTGGCCTCCCTCCTAAGCATCGTGGAGATTGGCAATAGAATCGACCACCTGGAAGCCGGTATCGAGACTATTGAGCTGCGTTAACAGTTGGAAAGACTGTCAGATTCCTTAAGAGTGCCGGTCACTGCGTCCATTGACGCTCTGCAGCGGATGCAATGGGTGCCTGATCTTGCAAACCACAATGCTCAAAGCTCCAGCAACAGGATCCAGGCCGCCCTAGCCTTGCTGGTCATCATTTCAGACGATTATATTGATGCGTTATATCTACGCCATCCTGAGGCGCTGGCAGTCTTAGCTTTCTTCCTTGCTTTTGTGTACGAGAATCGATCGTATTGGGTTTTCGAACCTTGCGCAGGGTCTCTCATCGAAGCACTAGCCAACCAACCTGGACCGTTTGGAAGGAAGGTTTGAGTTGGCCGCTGTCAAAAGTCGCTGGATCTTGATGCAATGTCCCCATGACGGGCCCTCACCTAGCATACTCGGTAACTAAAGAGGTTACAGGGTGCTTCGTAGATCATCTTGACATCTTGTGAAAGGAGGTCGTCAGGTACACCTTTTGCAGCTTGTGGAAAGGCCAAGGGCTTTCTGCTCTGCGTTGTGTCTCAAGTCAAAGACTAGCATGCGCATACACAGCTCGTACATGATAGATACTGTGACAAATGACTGCAGCAACATGGAAATTTAAGCCTTTCACAGTTCGGTACCAATGTCCCCGAAAAGGGTTATTCTGCGCAGACTCGTCTTGTGTTAGTCGTGTGCAACGATGGGATCAAGAGACATGGCGCATTTCAATTCATGACCGTTCCACCCAGTCTCTATGAATCATATCACGTTGGGTCCTTGCATACAGGGGAATTTGATGCATAAATGACTTCAGTCCGGGACTTTGCTTCATGCGTTGAGAGACCGGCGGTACTGGGCGTCTCTTAGTGCCTTCACCACTTTATCAATTGTCCAAGACCTAGCAACATCGTGTTCAAAGCCTCAGGGAATGCTACTATGTTCACGGATTTAAATTGCTAGATTCATTGGCCGTGTCCACAAGTCACCAGGTCAATATGCTAGAGCTTTGTTCGCAGTAACCACATCGCGTGTCTTGATATTACTAATTGTACGACTTTTGGGAATAATTCTACTAGTAACATGCCTTCACGTTTCGACGGACAAGCGTAATGCCACTCCATGACAGAGGCACTCTCAACCGTCCAAGAAAACCATGTTTACCATCTGAATATTCGTGGTAGATTTTGTTACTAACTAGTTGATTCTCAAACAACACGGGTTTTTCATTATAATAACAAGCAAGCAGAACAGAAAAATGATGACGATGCAAATGTTGTGACGAAATTCGCCAACTCGGATGAATCAAAAGTCTATGAGGTTAATCTAGACTAATAATGTACAAGCATACGGGGAATGGCAAGTTGGCCTCTCATTGCCTTCGGTTTTCAGCGCAAAGCATTCCGCTGTTCAAACCATACTGCCACTTATCACTACCAACGCCCGAAAGTACGTAGAGACTGTTGGTAGTGTCGTATTCCTGCTTGACCTCAAGAAGACGGTCATAGCTTGCCCGTAGAAGTCCTTGAAGTTCTTGTTGAAAGGGGTTGCTTTGTTGATGTAGGAGCCAGAACCTGGCGCCTACTTGCACTACAGAACTTTCTTGTGCTCCATAATCCACTCGGCCGCCACAATGAGTTCGTCCTGAATGTTGGGGTTGGTTTCGTTGAGCTTGGCCCCGGTGCTTAAGACGTGGAGGGAGGTAGGCCTGTCGCCATGCTGGGTTCAGACCACCGCGCATGTCCTGCGAGACATCCTTGGGTCCCGGTCCGCCTTGGAGACCAATAATCATATTTGAGGGCTCTCCTTCGACTTGAGAATTCATAATTGTATAAAGATGTCTCTGAACGTCCTCCAAAGATAGATAGGTGAGCTGGGAATAGCCGAGTAGACGGCTAGAGACTAAGCTGATATCGCTGCATGCGCTGGAGTTCGGGTTTAGCACATCGAAGAAGGATAGATAATCCTCTGCCATATTTAGCTCTGCCATTTCGATCTTGACGCCTTTAATAGCAGCGCAAGTCATCATCCCGTGGCTGGTTGGCTCAAGCAAGGATTTCAGCGCGTGGTTGTGGTGTTGCAGCCGTACAGCTGATTGTGAGTCCGACGCCCTTTTGAACGGATGATTGGTAGTTGCTGGTTGAGATTGTTGATGTCCCAGCGAATCTGTTCCCGGTAATGCCAAGACCCACCAAGCCCAGAAGATTTCTGACGAGAACCGCCATAGGTTTCCAAGACGCCGTAGCTGCCTCAACTGTCGCATTCTCTGCAAAGTCCATAGAGATGGATGGCCAGACCACGTTCTTAGGGTAACGGTAGGTTCGTAAAACGTACTTGACGATAGCTCCGTACAGGCCAGGGCCGCAACCGCGAATGGCCCAGAGAAGATCTTGGTTCTGAGCAGCATTGGCCACCAGGACGCGGCCATCTGTGGCCACAACTGTGGCTTGAAGCACCTGGTCGGCGGCCAGGCCATAGTGACTGGAAAGAGGACCATGCCCAGACCGACCTTAAGAAGTTAATTATAAAGGTAAATACTTTTAAATTAAATAAGTAGATAATAGCTTATATTAATCCTACTGTAATAAAAAAACCAAAGGTCTTAAGGGCCTTCTCTAAATATAGAAGTGTAAGTATACCTATCTTAAGAGTCTCTAGTAAGCTTTAAGATCCCGCTGTCTTATATAAGTCAGCGAAATCTAACTGACCCATGCGTGACCTCTTATATGTCCTTATCGAGGCTTCAAGCGTAGATTTAGGCCACGTAATCAGTGACTCTACAACCACCGCCGTTAAATACACAGGACCCAATGTTGCGAGCAGTTGAGCAAGTGTCAACGTTAAAGAACTTCAACGGCATTCCACTGCGGCGAGCAATTATGTAGCTAAAACATTAGATATTAGTACATTTCCAATCATATAAGTAAGAATAACTCACGTTTTCCCCTCTTGTTCAGCAGTTCCCTCCCCCATTACCCAAATGAGGTTGAGTCCAGGGCAGCCTTCAACATCCCAATTACCACGCTTCCAGGTTTTGCACGCGCCTGCTTCGAGGATTTTGCCACTGGAGCAGCCCATAAGGTTGTTAACCCGGATCTCGCACGAGGGGATACAGCAGGGGGCCCGGGCACCACAACCGACGGGATAGCCACGGTCTGTGATAGATATGCCTCCCGAAGCACGCTCCACCAGCTCCGCGTTTGTGTAGACCTAGTCGAGCTTATCAGACTAAAGAAGATTCTCAAGTAATAACTCCACCTACAGGATATGCCAACGCTACAATAGCGAGAAAGACATTGTTAAGAATCATAGTCGGAGTGGTAAGACAGGAGCTGAAAAAGTTAGGAGAGGGGCACTTAGGTGGCAGAGGTAGCGTATAGAAGGTAAAGCCTATAAGCGAGATATAAGCGGCAAAACAAAGCTTTATATAGAGAATGCCATTAGTACTGTCGCTTATAACAATAAATTAAGTCATCAGTAGGCCCGCTTTTAGTATAGTTATAAGTATATGCAGTGCAATCGGCTACTTACGCTCGGTGTATAGGGCTCTGTTTTACAAACAAGGGTTATCATAGGAGAGGAAGGTGTAAGTGCTCAATACTATACTAAGCAGAATTTAGTAGCCATTTCTGAAGTTATGCTGACATTAAACTTTAGGCCCTACTAGGACTCTTGGCGGCTTATGTGGATCTGCTTGTCCAGCCAGTAGTTAATGGTGGTAATGAGAAAGCCATTGTAAATCGATGCCTGTATTGGGAAAGAATCAGAGACGTGAGGCCCTCCTCCAACAGAGGCAACGCTTGAACATCCAATTATAACCTTAACGTCCACTCTGCCCCTGCGACTCTTCTGTCTACTGCTATCATCATCCTTTCCCCACCGCTTCCTTACACTTGTGGCCAGGAAGGGCACAGAACCTGTCTGGCACTTTAGTAGAGCTACCGGGGCCGGAGACTGGGGCTGAGAGCCTAGAAACGAATGGATCGACGGCTGGCTTTAGGCATCCCTGTTTAACCCTTTGCTTGCACTATTCTGACAAGGCTTTCTGGCGGAGATAAATGAAATTCTTCAGAAATGCTATGTATAATTAACTTGCTGGATCTTCACACTCAATCCTAACGGACTTACTTGTATATACTTCCATCTGGTAGCAACCCCAGCTAAACGTAGCACGCATTAGCTCTGCCACGAAATAGGACCTTTCAAGCTTGGTTGAGCTGGCAAGGCCAATAAGATTGCTAGCTTATATTGTTAGAGGCATATCAAGAGTAGAGAATTAGATACTTACGCCCACAGGTGAAGGTATGGAAGCCCCGCCCAGGGCCTGAGATTGATGAACCGAAGGTTACCATACAGACGATGCATGTCTGCCCAATTTGAGCTGTTGTGAAAACCAGCCTTTCTTTGCATGGTACGATGGACAATACGAGACGCGATGGCGCATGTCTGAGCGACAAGTCCTGGAAGGTCATGGAGTGGGAGAACCCTGTCAGCCATATCATCCAGATTCACAATACCGACAACCATGCTGGACGATCCATTTTCGGCCTCCTGGCCGCAGAAGGATTCAATGGCATCAGAAGCCCGGCTCAGAATCGGTACAAGCCTTGCGGAAATTTCAGGACCAAGGAAGCGTCCAACGAGGGAGAAGCCCTCTTCCTCACACCGCAGTAGTGGCGAGCTGACCATATGGTCGCCGCCGAGCTTCTCGACAGCTTGCCAACGAAAGAGGGGCCGACCAACAGAGCTGAAGGCTAGTTTTGTGTCGAGGCATAAGCACTGCAGGAGATCAGCCCTGTTGGTAGTTAGTAAGGCCGGGAAAACAAGGATTGTCGCTCTTACATGACCACGATGGCCTGCATGGGAGGGGGCATTTTCTGTAAGCCGCCGCGACTTCTGATGAAGCGCTCTACCGCGGCTAGATGAGTGACAGTGTAAGGACTAAAGCGGACCATCTGCAATAATCCAGGACGACACTAGCGTTAGCAAGGGTATGGCCTTTTGAACAAGTATTCAAGATCCTTCGGGATGAAGAGACTCGTACCTCAAACATGCCGAGGATCGCTATCGGATACACAACCTGGTACAATTCGGCATTGGTGGCTGTGTCAAGAAAACCTTGCAGCTCACGGACAGCGCTCCACTCGTAGTAAGGATACGAGATATCACTCATGCCACGGAAAGCATCCAAGATCCCGGTTGTTAGCAGCCAGCCGATGTAGATGCAGGCAGACTTGCTCATGTCAGGCTTGAAGAAGTTGGATTGGTAGAACCCCACGAGTACGTACGCCTCATCGAGGTACGAAGAATCTGCAGGGGAGCCGTCAGAATTTGGCCCAAACGGAGGAATCAGCCAGTGCCACGACTCTTACAAGCGCCACATAGAGACAGATACTTCTGAAATACCCTCGCATGAACCCCAGTCGGATGATGGCCTGCTGGACCAATATCGCGAGGTCGGGGTAGGATAGGCACCAGTTTTCGAGCTGGTCTCGGAGCCGAGGAGTTCAAAGACTCTAAGACATCTTCTGCGCCCGCCGCTTTAGTTCTAATCATGGGTTAGACACCAAACAAAATTATCAAGGGATAGAACAAGTATGTACTTCGAACAGTCTAAAGTTGTTTCCGCCGCTGTAGGCCTTCCTACAGACCCTGTTAGCCGTGCCACATGTGGTTAGAGAATACTCACTCTGATACGCGGTCAGCTTCTTGGCCCGAAAGGAAACCATAGCCCGAGACCGGACAACAAGTTTCTGCTCCCTGCTCAATCTAGGTCCCTCATAGGTAACAAATACATTCGATTGCGGAGGCATCTTTCAGACGACAAAAGGAAGCGCTGGTGTTTGAAGTCGGAAAAAGGGGAACAGCTGGCGATTAAATCATTGGATGCTTGAGCGTTTCCCCTTTTAGGAAACGCCTGGCGGTGTGTTAAAGAGCAACGGCGCCTCGAGCTACTTCGTGTACAACCAATCATCAGCCTCGTCGTTTTTGAGCATTTGCCTAAAGTAGTTAAGTGCCGTTACATTACTCATTTATCTGCCCCGCTAACCCCGGCAGCTGAAGTGGTAGTTAATAATGGCTCTGAACGGATGGGGTTTTGACGGAGCAATGAGTAAGGAATTCGGACGCTAAGCTGAAAAGGCCTAGTAAAGATGTCACCACTGCCATCAAGGGCTCAAGCTTTCAAGCTTGCATGGCAGCTGAGTATCGAGTGGATCCTTTTGATAACGGCTCTGCTACACTGTTCTTAGGGATGTAGAATATTCTGGATGACCTTCTGTCTGTCTGACAGCATACAACGGTGCATAGCTCAGCCACCCAGCGCCCTGTCGAGGATATAAGTAGATTAGAGCTTCTTGTTCCTGGCTAGGGTAGGACTTTGTCAAATGCCTAATACCAAATAGAAAAGTTACTCCGCCGCCATTGCTGCCTTTCATCCACATTATATAAAGAAGAAAAGCTTGGGTATAAATGACCGCCTTACCCAGTTTTTAGCCCTTCTAGTAGATACACAGATAATTATGGAGCCATACTCGTGACTACGGGTAGAGAAAGTAATTACTTCACCGACTGGCGACTATCAGCGCTTGACCGCTTCTTAGCCGCCTCTCACCCCTGCCTTGTAGGGCTAGACAATTTTGGTGTATCTAATTTAAATCGCAGCCTCTGAGACACAATGAGAGCTGACATAAGCTTGCGTATAAGTTTAATTTCCTAGGTAGTTACTCTAGGATGTGCCTGGGGGTCATTCTCTAGCATTTTCCTATTTTAGCTAAGACCCAAAGCATGCTGTCACAGTCAGCACGTTATACCCTGGAGGAAATTTAATCGATCATAGCCCTATAGAGTCATGTCCGTGTTTCTGACTAGGCCAATAGTACGGACTTAAGCAAGCTTTGATAGGGACTTAGCATCTTGAGCATGGGCTTTTTTCCTCTTCCTTTTTCTACGTGATCTTTTTCGTTTATTTATGGGGCCCAAAAGGATTCCAAGGGAACAGGTAGCATATAAATACCAGTCGATTTCCTGTAGTTACTTCCCTTTCCTCATCCACATTCGCTATACATTTCTACATCTATCCTCAGGCATCTCGAAAGCATACATACCATTTCCAACATGAAGTTCGCTCAGGTTCTCCTTGCCCTTATGGCAAATGCCGTTATCGCCACTAAGCCAAAGGCCAACGAGTATACCGACCATGCCTGGTAAGCATCTCATTCCACTCGCTCTACCAACCGATGTTAGGGGATGAAAGAGGCGTATTTTACTTACACGGTCCTCTTTAGCTCCAACTTCAACTATGGCCACTATAGACAGGACCTCACTGATGTCACTATGGACGACACCACCAATTCTGTCTATCTGAACGGCGGCAACGGCTTCTGGACTGGTACGCAATATGAGTGGCGAGGCTATTCTGAGAAATCGAATGGCCAATGCAGTGGCCAGAAACTGGGATCACTGCCTAGCCGCGGCGACTGCGTGGACCTCAACTTCCACTTTCGCCAGAGAATCAAGTGCGTCCGCCTTTATACTGGTGGACCTTAGTAGAGGCCGGAGTTGCTTATGGCACAGGGACTGGGTCCTAATAGTCCGGCTGCTCTGCCAGAACAACAGGTTGGGATTAGCAAGGTTGCATAATGGTTGTGGCTGGCGCAAGGACCATTCCGCCAGACATCAATAGTGGTGGTAAGGTCAGGGTTAGAAGGATCATTTATATTCTGGTAAAACTCAATTAAACTGTAGATAGTTAAGTAAATATTAGATTAAATAATAATCTAAAATATCAGCCTCCTATTGATTAATAGGAAGATATCTTGGATTGTATTTTTATCTTTAACCTTGCCTGTATGCCTTACCTCGCTTCCATGGTATAGAAAGGAGAAACGTATAAGGAAAAGTGGGTAGAAATGTGGCAGCCGGCGATGCAGTACCCTTAGCGAAGATAGTTTGAGTCGAACTACATCAGAATCGAATCGTCTAATAAGTTGTCAGATATCGTTTCGCAAACTGGTAAATCTAATGCCCTTCGTAGTTTGATTTTGTCTTTACATGCGAAGCAGATTTCTTCTACCACCCTAAAATTACGGCATCGCTTATAACGCATGAAGTTTTAACTCATGCTCTGTCCAATTCCAAAGCTTGAGAGCAAGATCTTTATCTCTTACCTCAAGCCTGCCTTGCCTGCTAATTTCAAGCGGCTGATAATATTCTCCTGGATCTAAGTCCTGTGTCACCGCTGCCCAGACATGATGCTTGGCAACTATTTCGACTGGCTGATACACGAAAAGCTCAACAATTCGGCCCAGGAGACTGGATTCTGTCACGCCGAGGACAAGATTTGTTCGACATGCTCCTGGATGTATGGCAAGTGCGGTCAATTGAGGATACCTCTCTGCCAGTGCACAGGCGAAGAGAATATTGGCCAGCTTGCTCTGCACATAACGCTTCAACGTCGGTAGATTTTTCGCATCAGTCTTTAGCGTACTGAAGTCAACCCCCCCACTTGGAGCATTGCGATGACTGTATGAGTTAGTGACAATGACTCGAACGTCCCTTCCAGGCTCGGCTGTTTGAATCAGAACAGGCAGCAGAAGCTTAGTTAAGAGAGCATGCCCGAGATGGTTGATCCCGAATTGGTATTTATAACCATCTTCGGTAAGCCCAGCTGATACTCCCATGACTCCCACATTAAGAAAGAGAAGATCAAGACGCTATATCTGCGCGACCAAGGTTGCAGTAGCAGCTCTGGTAGATGAGATTGATGCAAGGTTTAGTTAAATGGTTCGGAGCAGGCGTTAGGTGCCTGTTATTTGATATCGGTGACAGCGACATTGGCGTTATCTACGTCTTTTACCGCTAGCCATATTTCTGAGGGAGAAAGTAAAGCTAAGTAATAAATTGCTTGCTTTCTAATTCTACTGTCGCCTCCTGTGATGAGTATTGTCTTGCCTTGTAGGGATGGTGTGTTCTTAAGGTCGAAGGCTACAGAATTGGTGCCAGTCACGTTGCCGAGGAACAGCATGGCTGGGAAGTATTATAAAGATGTTAACTTGATAAGAACTAATGAAAGGTTATCTAGAATTTCAAAATTTTAGAGGCTCGTAAGTTATAGTACAGGGATCTTTGAGAAACAAAGGAGTGCATACGTATGTACAGGTTACCTGTTGTATTTTAGGCAACCCTCAGATGCGTAAATTATCTGTGGGTCTGAGTAACCAACGCCGACCTCTGGCGCCTTCACCAGCGATTTCACGTCGACGTACTTAAGCTGATGGGTGGACTGGAATATTATGGGAACATTAAAATAGTTATTAACGTTCATGCCTGCCTTCTAACCTGGCTGTGTTTCTACCCTAAAGTCGTCGTGACTCGAGTAGGCAATTGCAGCTTAAGTTTTCAGGTACGCAACCAATATCTCTTCTTTCTATAGCTTTGCGATCCCTGTCGCTAACCTTACCCAGTGCATGCGCGAATCCAAATGAGTTTAGTTGACTGCATGAGTACAGATATGCCGCTTGATGTGAGTGTAAGTTACTTAGTTGCAGGGGAAATTTGCGCTCCTCTTATTCCATTTCTTGAGTGCGATCCAGTTCTGTCGCGCTTCTGCGGCATCGCATACCGGAATATTTATGACACCTGGTGCAGTTACACTCAATTCCTGGATCGAATTCAAATCATCAACCGTTAAGGTTGGACCGAGCGGCTTGCCACCATTTGTCTTTCCGTTGGCGTTGAAGGAATTTACCGCACTATTAGGCAACGAACGTTAATAACTGGTCTGACGCGCACTTATCGTATAATGTGACGTAAGGGAAGTACTCACCCATGTATGATATCCTCCCTTGTCAGCCCCGCCCAGTTCGTACCATCTAGAGTTTCAATTCCGGGTGCAGCACTGAAGGGTAGATCTTCGCATCTCTCTCCCAGCCGAGACATGGGACTACCAAAACATTCTTGCGCGGATCCCTCGGTGGTTACAAGGTAATATAGCCAGCCATCATGGCATGTCCACGTTCTCTGCGATGTAACCAGCGACATCTCATCGGGGACCAATGGATCTATCATGTCGCATTGAGCATGCGCGTCCATAACAAATGGGGAGAAGTTTGGTGCAAGAGACCAAGCCAGGGGTATCAGGATAGAGTAGAGTGCCTTGGAAATCATCGCTTGGATGGTCGGGTCGTCGACTGGTTCGTATGCATTTTCCAAAAGTTTCCCATCCTCGATTAGGCTCGTGAGAGATGCGACAGAGGGCTCAGATCCGTTAAAGAGCTGCTTCTTCATCTCGCTGGTACTATCATACCAGAGCGCAGCCATTTCGGCAAGGCCCTTCGTCAAGTCGTTGTTCATATCTCCTGCGGATCTGCTAGAAATCAGCGAAGCTTTTCTTAACATAGAGTCTTGTAGACACACGGTAGCTTGTCCTTGATGATAGTGATTGTGTTTGAGATGACGCCGTTTACGGTATCTTTAGAAGCCCCGTGCTGATCGCCACGGTCACCGAAATAAGGGAGCCGTTTCATTGCTGCCAATTTTGTTAATTCCTGTCCCTCAGCAAATATATTGTAAGCCCTACCCATATTCCAGAATGGTGCTGCGAAGAGAGCATACGAAAGACCGAGAACGTCAAGGACGATCTTCAGTGCTTGAGTCTCATCCTTCGGCTTCGGGGCAAATGTCTTTGTAATCTCGTTCATCGAATCCGAGATGAGGCTTTGTGCTCGAACAATACCATCATAGAAGTTCATAATGATCTTTCATGGGGTCAGAAATATTCAAGTGCTTGCATTGGGAATGGCATATAACCCACATTGTTCAAAGCAACCATGGAGTTCAGAATAAGGTATCCAGCAGGATGGTTGGTATCGTGGCACTGCCTGAATGCATCGCAACCATTATGATCAGTTGTGATATCGCACCGCAAGTTTTCTGGGCCATGAAAGAAGTTACTGACGGCCTCTGGGAAGCTAAGCTGTCCTTCAATAGTAGGGTTTTCCCATCTGACCAGGGCAGCCTTCCAGGCATCATCGCAATTGACACCATCCCAGCGTTTCTGGGGATCAATAGCAGCATCGATAATGACCTCATCGGTGCACTGCTGAGAACGCCAGTCATCTGGATTCTGCGTATTCTTGGACGGAGAGTCACTCGCTTGCGTCGCGCTCATAACCCGTCCATCAACTTTCACTGCGGTCCCCTCGACATCAGAACCCGGGCAACATACATTCTGGCCGGGCGTAAGGGTAGAACAAAGGTCAGGGACCTGGTTGAATCTCATGAAAGCATCTCCAGATACGCCACATTTAGTCGCTAGAGATGCACAGGTGTCACCTGAGGAAACCTCAATTCCGGTACAAGTTGCTTGTATAACCGCAGCTTGGACAAAAGATATGAAGATCCAGGTGATTGCCACCACCCGAGCATGTGGGACCAGGAGCATCTTTCTAATTTGGACAGATAAAAAGGGAAAAATGAACAGATGGTTATAATAAAGTGGCCGAAGTAAGCGGTTTGCTGGTTGGAGGGCTTTAGTTGGCATCATTCTTGTTTCTTTCGATTGTCTTATATATGTTTGAACAGCGCTTAACCGATCCACTTGAATAAATATACTTATTACAGCTTTGATGCTGGCGGTACAAATGACAACACTATTAAGTAGCACGTGCCTATTCCTCATCTTCCCAATCGCCAGGCACCCGCCGTGGCTGGTGTATGGTTCTCCCGCGCCCCCCTTTCTTTTGCCTGAGGTTGGATTTTAGGCTTTTGCAACCTTCCCAACTTGGGATGTTAACGGAGGTTTTACTATTTTGGGTTTGTGTTAAGACGTGCGGCTGAGGCGAGACTAAAATGTTCTAATGGTTGCTAATGGCCATGAGTTTCGACATTCAACATCGAATCATAGTATCAAGATCCCGAGCTCACGTCATCACGGCATGGTAAAGGCAGAATCTGCCTCATGGCGTAGCTAATCTTCAGCTACCCATGTAGGATCACAATGCGCGATTTCCACTCCGACCGATGTCTAATCGAGACACCGGCTGGGAGTGGAACCAACCACAATTGACAATTACAACCCACCACGCAAGCTCATTTGGTGGCCGAGCTCTCACTTCTAGATCTCGGTCGCAGATCAACTCAGTTTTGGGCCGATGCTACTCTTACGGATGGATATGCGTCTGGTATTGATAAGCCAGCGAGGATGCATGTGGAAACAACTATAGTCGCTGGCAAAGGAACATAATGATAGAGATTGGAAGATACAGAGGCCTTGCCCATGTCGCACAAATAACATAGCTCTACTACCGTAATACTGAGACGTAGGGAGTCAGCAACTTGACCACTTGGCCTCTCTTACCCCTCCTATTTTACTCGGCTTAGAATGGCCACATAAGGAAGGGGCAAGCTTCCGTCTTGTCAAAATATCAGTACCATCTTCATCTTCGCCTGACTGTACCACTTGTGATTACTCCATTACAAGAACGAACGATGCTCCTCTGCTCTCCACCCCCGCCTGGACCCATATAGTGGATAATCGCAGATGATTTGGGAGACATGATTGCGGCTATGTATGGAGAGGAAAACTATCTAACTGAATGGTAATTAGCGGAACCAGAGTCTTCACCGGCATTTAATCCCTGCGCCTTAGGTCTGGAGAATCGCAATATGTCTAAGCTGGGTTTATGCTTCTGAACTGGAACTAGGGCTGATATAAGCCTGCACGTTAAAGTTTGCTATCGTAAGGTTGTTCTGGACAATGTGGGATGGGGTGAATGGTCTGATGAGCATTTCTTTTTCGAAATTCAGCCACCCGCAGATGTAAGCACTAAAAAGCCTGTGAACTCGGCCAAATAACCTGTCCGCCACGATTTCTCAGCCAGCCTATCATATGCTCGCGAGAGTTTATCTGGATGTAGCCGATGGAGTACTCTACCTATGTCGAACTTGACCGGATGTTGCGCCTTTTGTACCCCTGTTAGGGGACAGGACAGGATAGCACTGACCAAGGAATGCCCATATGGGAGACTAGGGTATCCTAAGCGTAGCTATCACCCTTAATTCTCTAATTCATTATTATTTATTTTATTTTTACGAAATATGCATAACTAACGCTCTGAAATTGACTCATTTCACCTTGCTAAATCCGCCTGTTGATGCTACGGCATGGTGGCGGGGCGGCTGCCTTGGTTAAACCCTTACCTAACTTGATTGAGTAACGCTCGCGCCCTACAATCTACGCTTGGTAGGGATACAGCCGTATACCATGGTATACCGTCGGCTTGTGCTCATTGTGTAAGGCTACAGAAAGCTAGCTGCATGGATTACTAGAAACTATTTAGGACACTAACCTCATTAGGCAAATGCTTGGTGAAGCGGACTCATCTCATTGGCCATTGTAGGGAGGCTTGCCTTAATATCTCAATTGGAGAAGAAAACCCATCTCGTACATTTCGGGCGGCCTATTAGACAACTGGCGCTTGGCGTTTCTGATATGCCGTTACTGGACAAAATGCCTCCCCCCATCTCAGGTCCTTTCTACTACTACTCTCCAATGCCGCAATGGGCTGCAGCGCGACTCAAGTTTAACAGGCACCCTGCTCCTACCCAAGGTTGCATCTAATGAAGAAGACGCTTGAGGCTTTTGATTGGGATGCATTTGAAGCCTTTATTATACTCATTCCAACACTTAACTGTCAGCACTGGCATAGGCGTTACGTATCCGCGACCACATGTGACCTGAATGTATATTCTTTTTACAGGAAACGGCAGAGAAGTCTATAATAAGTCTGATTTCTCATCTCCAGAATTATTGGAACAAGGCATATATACGCGTTGGGCATCTTGCCTATACAGCACCATCTTTGACATAGATGGACCGACGACAGGATATTTAGAACGGTTGAAGTCGAGTGGACCAATCCGGTGCTAGCTCAGTGAAGGTGGGCACGCTACCCAAACTCAAATTCACCAATGTTCGAGCTTCGCAGGATGTTGGCGCTAATTCTATTAAACTTCGGCAGATGTTGGAGTGGCATTACTTAGAGGAAGCAATCGAGAGGATACTGGCAGGCAGGCGAGCCATTGCGTTAACCTGAAGTGATCCTGGGCTATAGTTATCTTACCCGATAATTCTCAGGCTCTTCTGTATGGCTAATTAATTATAGTTATCTGGGCTAAGTACTTATAAGGATCTAGGTGTTTATTAGCTACCTTGGATAGATTAAATAAGCTTCTATATCCTTATTGTTCATCCTAATTTCACTGAAAGAGGAAATTCTACATCTCTTATTAGCTCGTACCCCTGCTAGCTCCTCTTTCACTAAAAGAGGAACAATGTTTTAGAGACCTCACGGAGCTTTTAATTGAAAATGCGTAATAACCCTTCTTATAGAGCTGATTATACGACAGCATTATCGCTGAGCATGAAATGAATGTACATGGCAAAACGACTCACACTGACAGCACGCAGACAGATAAAGGATTTAGGGTAACTTGGTTCAGAGACCACTTACCCCAGACGATTCCCCTGGCAAGAACTCTGCCCACGCTTTGATAATTCATTTTTCGCCAGATATCAAGGTTCGCTCAACATTGTGACATCCAGTAAGTCGGTTCAATTTCGAATTAAAATTTCAAGACGGATTGTGCGAGTTCTATTGACTGAAGTGTCTCATTTCTCCAGGCATTGCTTACATAAATAAACACCCTTCAGTCTACTAATGATATTGTGGAGCACTAACATGGTAATTAAAAATTTAAGCAGCAGAGTTCGATATAACACGACATGAATATGCCAATCCAGATTAATAGACTAAATACATGTAATATTCGCATTGTCATTTCAGTACCAGATTCAAGAGAGCGGATTGATAGGCAGCTAATTTTGATTCCTTCTGCATACTACTTAGATTAGATACAATCAATGGACTTATTAGAGGTCTTGTAATGAGGCGGGCCAGGGGAATATGACCGAATGTGGGGAACGATCATGAAAAAAACACAAGCCATGAATCCAACGTCTCGTATAAAGTTGAGGGATCTGCCGAGCACTCTTCCCGAAACAGCAATCGACTTCGAGAGAGACATGCTTATTCAGATCATTGTACTCAAAAGACTGCTGTCCCTGTTGGTTACGATGAATAGAAGTGAATACGTGAGGCTCTTGATCGAAAATCAACGACTCAGCAGCATCACTACTGCTGTCATCATCATCATCTTCAGGCTCAATGACAAAAATAGCAACAGGCAAAGGCCCGCGACCTAGAAAAGCTGCGGTTGCCGTACATAGCATTTTTCCCTGGCGAATAGCTTCTTCTATTTTGCAAGCCATACGAAGCTGCCATCGCTGCGGAGGTGTCAATGGCTCACTAAGATTGAGGATGTTGTAGATTCTTTGGGAGAGAATTCGATACTGTGCAGCCAGCCGGCGGGCCAGCCATTCAAGTGGTCGCAGTCGTCGCTGATATCGCCTTCCCCTACTGCCATGCCGGTGAAAGCTGGTGGTCGAAATCTCACCGCCCAATCGCCAGAGATAGCCTTCTGTCTGCACCCCCTCTTCCCTGAGGATAACATTTGAAAATCGACAGCCTTTATTGAAGGTAAGCCTTCCTGTTTCCCCCGAGCTTCGTAACCCGTGGAAAAAGAGCGTGTGTAAGAAATCGGTGATGGGGAGTCTTCTTGTCCATATGTTATCCCAGTTGTTCTTGGGATGATTAGAGAAGATTTCTCCATTTATCAAACAGAGTGCAAGTAAAGACAAATCAAGGCTGTGCTTGCCTTGTAGCTTCGTGCTGTCCAAGCGGTTAATGTACTGGCAACAATTGGCGATGATGGCTAGTCGATCCCATTCCCTGTCGAGCTTACGGTTGGCTATATCGTTTATGATAGTAGGGGACATTGATACTGGGGCTGAATCGTCGCCTTCAGCACTATCGTCGTCACTATCATCGGACTGAAGTAGAACTTTGTACATTCCGGCCCTCGAAATGATACGCTCCCAGTAATATGGCCGCGGCTGATGGCTTTGGTAAGCCAAACAGAGCTTTGTTGCTTGCTCGTAAAAGTTCCAAGAATTGATACAAAGCTCTCCATCTAATGCTCCGAGATAGTGTGATGGCTTCTGTGCCCTGATGGATGCAACATGGGTGATAAGAAGCGTCATTTTCGAACCAGCTCGATAGCTTTCCTGGAAAGTCCATCCTCTGGAGAACCAGGGATCTGAAGTGATATAGTTGAGAAGATCAAGGGCTCGATGAGCTCTTTCCAAAGTCGTCGACCTCGATATCCAGTATTGGCCGTATTCATGTACAACAAAATCCTGAGAGAGGATTTCAATGAGCAGCTCTAGCTGCTCCGAGGTTTTTATTGTCCGTGACAATAACGTCACTGGGCAACAGCTCAAGCTATAGACCCTATCCATCGCCTGCATGCCTATTTCTTTAGCTTTCCCATCCTCTTGCTGAATGCAATGTTTATCAATCCAGAGATATTTTGCATTTTCATAATTCATATAGCGCTGCATGCGGCTGAAAACCGTATTCCTTACAGAAGACGGTGACGGGTTGCCGGAACAGATGTCCTCAACCAGATAACCACCGCTGGGAACACTTATTTCTTCGTATGACGGCTTCCATGTGTATGAAAGAGCAACGTAACGCCGCTGGGTGAATGCATCAATGGTTTCGAACTTTAGAATGGGCTGCACTGAGTTCCCAGGCTCCTTATCCGTATCGGGTTGTGATGAAGCCTCGAAATATAGGCACTTGAGTTTCTTGAGAAACTCAACGGACTTTTGTTGTGGCACCTTGCTTTTTGAGATATTGATCAATTGCGTCGTGATTTTCGACGCGTATTTTGCCCGAATATCGAGAAGGGAGTCTCCCATATCGTCGCCCATTCTGGATCTTCTTTCAATTTGAAATTACTTAATTTCGACGAACTTCGCTCAGTGCGATTAACTTTAAAAAGGCGGAATTTCTAAGCCACATGGCCATGCTTAACTGACACAAAGGCCCCTCCCTCCACACCGCTTGGTGCAACATGTAACAGGCTGTGCCGCGACGGTCGTTTTTATGTGATTGGTGTGCCCCCAATGTTATCTCCTCTGTTTTCTCGGAGTAAGCTGTCAGCAGACGTACTAAGATATCACTGCATGTTCTCGACCGCGGCGGACAGGGAATAAACGATCCACATTTGTGCATCTGCATATTCGCACAGGTATCTAAATCCGGATGTTGTTAACTGTGGATGCATAACTAAGGAACAAAGGGGACTGCGATTGGTGGTTTTCCTCATTATCTAACCTCTAGAACATTTTGAAAACCTAAGCTGCAATCGCCCGCTGGGTTTGGCTGAAAGGTCTGCACTGATGGCCTCATCACAAAACAACAGTAGGAACTGAACAGAGCAGCTCGTCACGGGAAACCCTGCAATATGCGGCATCAATGATGGACATAACCTGTGTATTTGGCAACAGTCACAAATAAGTCATCAAATTTCTCTACGTTTCCCAGCTTGTACGCCGCATCCAGTTCGTGTGTAAGGCGATAGGTGCTGGCGTTACACTATTATATAGTCTCACTTGGTCACTCTGTATATCCCCTAACCTTACATGCTCATTAGCAACAGCTTCTGCGCCAGGTGCTTAACAGCATCCGGAATAGCCTGCAGCAAGGTACTGCAAGATAGAGAGCCACGGCTCGGGTGGTTCTCGGTGATGACAAGCCATGACCTTCGGATACCGGTCACTGCCCAGCTCTGAAACGACAGGCCCCGCTCGATATCGTGATGTAACCAGCGTCAGGCTCGCTGTCGAGTCGCAAGCTTGTTCTATTTCCTGTGCTTGTTCTTTAGGAGTACTAATAGAACCTTTTTGCTAATAGAGCGATGACCATAATCCTACTCAAGTATTCTTGCTTAAAACGCGCCGCGTTTCGTCTTTTAGACCAATTAGAGCCTTTAGATTTCTACCCCTAATTAGGGGCTTAAAATAAGGCATGTTTTTATTTATTAATATTTAGCTATAACTTAAAATATATTGCATTTTCTATCCTAATATCCTATACTATCCTTATAAAAGTAAATTAGCTTTTTATTTATTTATATTTTCCTTTTTAGTTAGTAATTTTATATTAACTAATTAAAAATAAAATAATAAATACTTTATTTATATAAGGCTTTATAGCTAACTCTTATTAAATAAACTTATTAAGCTTAATTAACTTAACTTATACCTTAACTTACCTAAGCCTATTATTATTTATAAGTAATATAGCTATATTATAATAGTAAATAAGAATTATATATCTT